>VBRH01000007.1:72303-83471 GCA_014578085.1 Cardamine resedifolia | reverse complement strand
AAAAAAAACAGTAGTATGAATAGTGTTAGTTACGAAACGATATTGTAGAAGTAAAGCTGTAAAATATATGCAAACCATGTTAACAACAGTTCTAATGTATATGGAAAATAATGTAACACGGAAGAATGCTAAATACAGAAATGAGAATCATATAATTAACTAGTCTTGATATTGGGTAAAAAATTTACTTTTATTTAACCTTGGATTCGTTAAAGAAGCAAACCCACCAAAGCTGGTCTGCCATTATTACCGTCTTTATCAAGCTTGTTGTCTTTTTATTTTTCATCAAATAATCAAATATTTCTTGCGAAAATAAAATTAAGAAAAGTAAAATGAACAAAAGTAAAAGTATTATGGTAGTTGTGACCTGATATAAATCAAATCAGGTGGGAGGCATTGACTCTTTGCCTTAATGTTGAAAACAAAATGATACCAAAAACAAAAGTTGATTTCCTTTTTTTTTCAGTGTGGGGGTAATCCTTTAAATTTACTCATCCTTTCGATCATTTTTTTTTTTAATCTTCCCCCACCCAAAAAGTTACATACACTCTCTTTACTTATCATTCTTGTTTTCACCTTTTTCACTTTACTCCTCCTTTGGTTATTTTATTTTAACTTTTCCAATCCCCAATTTTCTTCTATTTTCTAAGTATATTACTCCCATTATCGTTTTTATATAAAAGCTACTAATTTATACAAATATCTACGTTATATTTATATATTGGATTTGGATCAGCTACTATAACATAAGATAGGTCTCTGATATGATCTGTATATTTTCTGCCTAAAATTTGTTTATTGTGAAGTCATTAAGATACTATTAAAAGAAGAGTTAAGTTAAAATGGCAAATTTGCTTTGTCGAACTTATTATAATGAAAATAAAGGTAGAGTTTAGATAATTCATATTTTACGAGGTTGAAGTAGAATTTAGGTTGACGAATGAAACTTGTTCGCCCGACATTTATATTTATAGGCAAGAAACGAATACCTAGGACTGCATATATACACTTACTTAATATATATGTCGAAAAATATACACACACTTAAAAAACTTGCAAAGGTAAGATATCATTCCTATATATGTTTTCAGGGTCATCGTTAAAAAAAAAACAATAAAGATCAAAATAATATTAGAAAAAACACGTCCACTAAATCAGTGGAAACTTTGGACTTTGCTTGCTTTATACTCTTATGCATACACTTCATTATTAGAGGGTCCACTATTATTTTTTCCTATAAGCTTTAAGAAAGGTGTTTTTTAAACAATACATTCTTTATTATAATTGCTTAGAAATAATATTTACACATAATATTTACACATGTATACAGATGCCCGTTGTGTTTTCTTTATAGAAAGCTAACGGTCCTTTGGCACCGTTGACATATAATCACATGCGAATCGAAGATAAAAAATAAAGTCCCCATTAGAGAAATTATGATTAGTGACAACTGACAACTAAGCCTGTGCTATACTCCAGTATATTGGATGCACAGCCATATCATACTAGAAGATCTATAATACTCCGTTCGTTTTATAATATAAGATGTTTTAGTCAAAACACGTATATTAAAGATGTTGCTTTTATTCTAAAAAATTTTATTTAATATATAAACAAAAAAAATTTAACAAATTATTAAAAAAAACTGCATGCTACTATTGGTCACACAATATTCAATAAAGTTAAAGGTTACATATAAATTTGAAAACATCTTATATTTTGATACACAAAAAAACTCCAAAACATCTTATATTATGAAACGGAGGTAATATGAAATTACTAGCGTTTCAAACTAATTAATCAGATCATCTCAATTAATTATAAACATTATATTTAAAATGTTAAGCACTATATATATATACATATATATATATATTGATAAAAAACCTACTTGGGAAACAGATTTTAACCAATGATTTTAACTAAAAATGTTGGATATTTTTTCCAAGATATTGCATGAAGAGATCAGAGTTATGGAGGTGAATCAGAAAAGGATATCATGTCATCGAATTTGTTATCGTCGAAACGGCAGAGGTATGAGATTACGTATATTCCTCATCATCACATAGTCTTGAATATGTCTCTTCCCAAAATCTACTTATTAATTCTAGTGGAAAGTCATTAATTTTATATGATAAACAAATAATACTTCGAGAAATTTATAAACAAATAATATGATAAACATTTATATACTCTTCTCCCACATATTCAGATATTCAGATATTCTATATATACATATATATATATTGTTAATAGGGTAATATAGTAATTAAGAGTAGAAAATTATAACATGCATTAAAATGTAAGAGACATTTTTTTAGTAAACTGAATCAGATTTTCAGAGAGCTGATAGTACTTAATATATTGAACCTTTTTTTTGTCAAACCCATTCATTAATTACGGTAAAACTTCATCACATTTTGGCAGACGTTAAAAAAAAGTGAGACAAGGTTTTGATCGTTGTATTTGAGCTTGTGTGTTTCAAATACAGTCATATACTTCGATCTTAAATTTGTGTGTGTCAAATATTATATTTGAGTTTCTAATGTTACCAAAGAACAGTATTTATATATCCTCAATATTTGGAACCGGAGATGCGAATAATGAGTAATGTAAGAAAATCGTGCATGGGCTTGAATATAGTGTGCCTTATCACAGGGGACAATGTAGATAAATTTTGCATGCATGTCTCATCTGGTTCTAAATATTTCATTATAAATATCGCGACTATAACAATGATCATATTATGAAAATTTTCTAAGTTTGTATCAGAATGATGATTGACGATAATGATGATGACTACATGGGATTTTATCTGCGTTACAAGAAATCAAGGACGCATGCAACTTTTTCATCATTCTGTCCTTTCTTCAACTACCATTTGATTTTTTATTTATTATAACTTATAAGGTATGTTTCTTTAAATTATGTATATCTTACTTGTCTCGAAAATCATTAAAATGGAATTTGAAATGTACTTCGATTTCTTAATTTTATTTACTTAATTAGATGTTATTTTTATAAAAAAAAAATCGGTAAGAATAATTATGTATACCATCCGTATACGCATGCATAATTTTCTTCCTGTCAAAATAGTAAGATGGCATACAACATATGGAGTTGTAAATCAATTTTCA
This sequence comes from Cardamine resedifolia, assembly GCA_014578085.1. Classification (NCBI taxonomy): domain Eukaryota; kingdom Viridiplantae; phylum Streptophyta; class Magnoliopsida; order Brassicales; family Brassicaceae; genus Cardamine; species Cardamine resedifolia. The sequence continues at coordinate 80,334 of VBRH01000007.1, read as the reverse complement.
ATGTTAAAACAATCAGCTTTATATCTACACTATCATATGGGTTTTTTTAAAATCTAGGTTAAAAATTCGAAACTATTTTCAAGTTTAAATATATAAAAAATTTCAACCACTCCTAATATTAATTGACTTTTGAATATTTTAATACAAAATAATAAACTAATAAGGGGTTATTGGTTATTACTGTTAACTATAGACTTTTATAAAAAAAAATTGACTTTAAAAACTTTAATGACTGTCCCTTTAAAAATTTTGAAAGTAACAAAAACAAAATAAAAATAAAAAATAGGATGTGAAAAAATTAAGAATGACTTTTAGGACTGTTAGGATGTTAAATTGTGATTGGAGAAAATTACACTTTCAAAATTTTTAAAGCAATTAATGAAAGTTTAAACAGTTGAACACCAATCGGCCCCTTAGACATTAAGGAAATCGTCTAGAAGTCTAAGTCATTTAGGTGTCGATTAGTTGTAGGACAGGCGTTTTGACCGACTAAAACGATATATAGGCCACTTAAACATCCATCTAAAGCCTATTAATCGGTTGAATTTTCATCGACCAATTGCTTTTATTGATTCAATCAAAATAACAAGGTTTAGACGGTTTCGTTCATGTAGAGATGCCTAGGCGTTATATGTTTACAAACTTGGGATAATTTATAGATGTGTTAAAATAGGTTTTTATTCTTGAAGTAAGAAAAAGCTTTACCTAAATCAGAAGTTGTGAAGTATAGTTGGACATAACCTATACATATTATTTAATTCTGTTTAGTAAAGATTTTGGGGCGGCGCCTCTTGCCGGCTGCCACCATACATTCCATATAAGAAGTTCTAAGGAGCAATCTAAATTCGTTATTTCCATGAAAATAATGAATTTACAATGATAAAAATAATGGAATAAAAGGTTTTGAATTCAATACTTGTTTTGTGTATATGATGTTGATGTGACGTATTTTTGTGTGCTTTTTCAATCTGTATTTGAAAGGAAGGCCAAACGAAATGGCAGAAAAAGGAACAGAAACACTTCAAAATAGAAAATGAAAAATGAAAAAAAGGGGAAAAAGTGAGAAGTGGTGGTTGTCTGGTATTAAGGGTACTCACTTCCCTCTTTTTCAACACAGCCCGACACACATGTCTTCTTTTATTTTTCATACACACATTTCTATTTAATTAGTTTCCTAAAATAATTTTTTTATAAAAAGCACACCCACCCATAAACTAAAGATTTGTTCTCTCTCTTCTCCCACTACAAATTCTTATATACAAGTTTCACAAATCTTGACTCTTCACGTTGTGGATCTATCTAGGGAGATAAGTAAGAGAGAAAGATAAAGCGGAAGAGTAAGGAAGAAAGTGGTTGAACTGTAGCAGAGTCTGAGGTTTGAATCTTGTAGTTCCCATTGAAGCATGCTTCAACGTTTTTTCTGAAGGAAGTTACTCATCCACTAGCTGAGAGAGATAGATAAAGAAATTTCTCAGATGGGTTTGTGAGAATTCACAGCAAGAGCAAGAAACTTCTATATATTTCTTTGATTCCAAAGATCAGGTCGATCAGAAACATATTCTACGGTATTTAATAATCCTCCTCCTCTCTCTCTCTCTTTTTCCCCTTAAAGAGAACAAAAGTTTGGATCTTTCTTAGGTTCCAATGGAATATGCAGAATAAAGTTACAAATTTTGTACCGTCGAGAACTTTTTTAGGATCTATTATTACTTGAGCTCATGTTCATAACAAGTGACAAGATCATAATAAGCTCATAGTCTGCTTCACTTTCTATTTTCACTTATATATATAGGTTACTTTTTGATCTTTGAGATTTTTCAAGATCTCATCAAGTGTCACGTTCATTGATTAATTTCATCTCTAATTTCACTACGAAAGATAAAAGCACGGATCTTTTTTAGAATATCAAGAAAGTTCTTTGAAATATATCAAAAGAGATCAATAATTTCAAGAATACATTATCTTATATATGGATTGTGTTAAAACATATTTTCTTTTGTAATAAAGGAATAAAAGCATATTTTCTTCTGTAATAAAGGAATAAATAGAGAGATCGAGAAGATGGGAGGAGGGAGCAATATTAGTAACAATATCGACAACGGGAAGTACGTGAGGTACACTCCTGAACAAGTGGAAGCCCTAGAGAGACTCTACAATGACTGTCCTAAACCAAGCTCTATGCGCCGCCAACAACTAATCCGCGAATGTCCTATCCTCTCCAACATCGAGCCTAAACAGATCAAAGTCTGGTTCCAAAACCGCAGGTCCATTTTTCTTAATTCTCATAATTGCTTGACAACCAAGAAACTCCCTAGTTTTTTGACTCTTGCTATTTGTGAGTTATACAGGTGTAGAGAGAAACAGCGGAAAGAGGCATCACGACTTCAAGCTGTGAATCGGAAGCTAACGGCAATGAACAAGCTTTTGATGGAAGAGAATGACCGGTTGCAAAAGCAAGTGTCTCACTTGGTTTACGAGAACAGCTATTTTCGCCAACACCCTCAAAACGTATACATATTATTTCATTTTTAAAAAATCTTTTACATGAAACTCGACGCATAAGTTATGTAATTGATCAGTCTCTCTTGGTATTTATTGTGATTGGTAAATGGCAGGGGAACTTGGCCACCACAGATACGAGCTGTGAGTCAGTGGTGACGAGTGGTCAGCACCACTTGACCCCTCAACATCAGCCCCGGGATGCTAGCCCTGCTGGGTAAGCTAATAAAAAAATATTTGTCTTTTGAATGGTGGCATCATCCAAAGTGGACTAGTTGGTTCAATTTTGCTGCCACCATTCAAAACTTATCTTTGTTAATTTCTGGTTTTAAAAAGAGTGATAATATATAAATATCTTGTGTCTTTCTTCAGACTATTATCCATTGCGGATGAAACTTTAACAGAGTTCATTTCAAAGGCCACCGGAACCGCCGTCGAGTGGGTCCAAATGCCTGGGATGAAGGTAATTCGCATAAGTTTATAGCTCGTCTTCTTCGTCGATCCATGATTCAATTATTTCCACTTCCTTACTAACTAATGAATTTGCAGCCTGGTCCGGATTCCATAGGAATCGTTGCTATTTCTCACGGATGCACGGGAATCGCAGCCCGTGCTTGCGGCCTCGTGGGTCTTGATCCCACAAGAGTAAGTCTTCTCACTTCTTTATAAGAGTTACATCCTCATCACTCAACCAATAACTCAAATTCACAATTCTGTTCTTCGCAGGTCGCGGAGATCCTAAAGGATCGGCCTTGTTGGCTGCGTGATTGCAGATCTCTCGATATCGTTAACGTCCTCTCCACTGCAAATGGTGGAACCCTCGAACTAATCTACATGCAGGTATTGTTATTGATGATCAAGAAAAACCCTAAAACAATATTTCATCTTCAACACAAACCAAATAATCAAAGCACACGAAACTAAAATTTCCTCTTTTTATTCTTATGAAAGCTTTATGCGCCGACAACATTGGCACCAGCACGTGACTTTTGGATGCTACGTTACACATCTGTAATGGAAGATGGGAGCCTTGTGGTATACATATGATATCATCCTTAATTATCCTATTAACATCGATATTTATTTCCCATCGATGATACTAAACCAAGATGATATTGTCGCAGATATGCGAACGGTCGTTGAACAATACACAAAACGGGCCAAGTATGCCTCCCTCTCCTCATTTCGTTAGAGCAGAGATTTTACCAAGTGGTTATCTCATTAGACCTTGCGAAGGAGGTGGATCCATTCTTCACATTGTCGATCATTTCGATCTTGAGGTACAAAGCTTTTATCATCTCGTCAATTAATAAAATTTCTTTCTTCTTACACAAGAAACCTAGTTTTTGGTCTGAAACTGGAGTGTTTCCTCTGTTTCCGCATTTCAATCTTTATTTCCGGTCATTATTATGGTTTCCGATAATATTCAATTAATTGGTTGAAATATTTTGTAGCCATGGAGTGTGCCAGAAGTTCTCCGTTCTCTCTATGAGTCCTCCACGTTACTCGCACAAAGAACGACCATGGCCGTAAGATTCCTAATTAAGACACATTGTTTTTTCGTGATCTTTGGAAAAAAAAGAAAGAAAAACAGTGTGTAATAATAACTTATGATGTTTGCAGGCTCTTCGCTATCTGAGGCAAATATCTCAAGAGATTTCACAACCTAACGTAACCGGTTGGGGAAGAAGACCAGCGGCTCTTAGAGCACTTAGCCAAAGACTCAGCAAGTAATTAAAGCTTCTCACTCTTTTCTTCACCTTTAAAAACATGTCTTCTAAAACCTAAAAAATGTTTCTTATAATGTCCAGAGGATTCAACGAAGCAGTTAACGGGTTCAGCGATGAAGGATGGTCGATGCTAGAGAGCGATGGTATTGATGATGTTACTCTTCTCGTTAACTCCTCTCCTACAAAGATGATGATGACTTCAAGTCTCCCATTTTCCAATGGCTTTACTTCTATGCCTAGCGCGGTTCTATGTGCCAAAGCTTCCATGTTATTACAAGTAACGAAGCTCATAAAATCTCAAAGTTGAGATTCTCAATTTCTTCCTTCTCGATCCTTTCACTAAGGATTTTTTTTTTGTGCAGAATGTTCCACCCTCAATTCTTCTGCGGTTCTTGAGAGAACATAGGCAAGAATGGGCAGATAATAGCATTGATGCCTATTCGGCTGCAGCCATCAAAGCAGGGCCTTGTAGCTTACCAATCCCTCGTCCAGGGAGCTTCGGCGGTCAAGTCATTCTTCCTCTAGCTCACACTATAGAGAACGAAGAGGCAAGTGTATTGAGAGCTCCTCAAAATCAAATCAATACCGGCGAACAAAAAAGAATTTTAACTTGTGATGTTTATTAATTTGTTTTTCTCTGTTTTGACAGTTTATGGAAGTGATTAAGCTTGAGAGCTTGGGGCATTACCAAGAAGACATGATGATGCCTGCTGATATTTTCCTTCTGCAAGTAAGACCTGATTCTTTTAAACCTTAATCATGTGTTTACGTTAGTGCTTACATGTGAAAAGAAATTCACATCTTAGAAAAAACTGAACAATTTAATTTTCATCAAAAAAATATTTTAACAAAATATAAAATGTTAAAAGATTGTGGTTTCATTTAAACAAACAATTGAGACCTAAGTTTCTGCTTTATCAGTGATTCTTCTTGGGGGTTTTTTTTTTCTTCTTAAAAATAATTTTGTTCTCATTGATAAACTTTAGAAGCAAAAGGTGATTCATCTAGCAATTGGTGCAACTATTCTAATATAAATTTTATGGTTTGATGATTTAGATGTGCAGTGGGGTGGATGAGAACGCAGTTGAATCATGTGCAGAGCTAATCTTTGCACCAATTGACGCCTCTTTCTCCGATGATGCCCCGATCATCCCTTCCGGCTTCCGCATCATTCCCCTAGATTCTAAATCAGTACGTTCATCAATTCATATAACAAACTACAATCAATAACTTCAGTAAAATCAAATACTAATCGAGTTATATATAGGAGGGGTTGAGTCCTAACCGGACGTTAGACCTAGCGTCGGCTCTAGACGTTGGGAGCAGAACAGCTGGAGATTCATGTGGAAGCAGAGGAAACTCAAAGTCAGTGATGACAATAGCTTTTCAGCTAGCGTTTGAGATGCATATGCAAGAAAACGTAGCCTCCATGGCTAGACAATATGTGAGAAGTGTGATTGCGTCGGTCCAACGAGTGGCACTTGCTCTCTCTCCGTCTTCTCATCAGCTAAGCGGCCTGCGTCCTCCCCCCGCATCACCCGAAGCTCACACGCTTGCTCGCTGGATCTCCCACTCGTATAGATGTTACCTTGGCGTTGATCTACTTAAACCTCATGGAACCGATCTTCTCAAGTCTCTTTGGCACCATCCTGACGCAGTGATGTGTTGTTCACTCAAGGTCATTTCCTCTTACTTAATTTCTTCTCATTCGCATGCATCAAATCATATTTTATTATACACATTTCTAATCATATAGGTGATCAAAACTATTTAGACGTTTTAATTTTGACAAATCGGTTACGAATTGGTCAAAGTAAAAAAAAATCAAACTTTTTTTGCTTAGACGAAGGCGGTATTTGAACCGACTAATCTGTCGCCCGCTTAATAGATTTATAAACTTAAAATATATATATATATATATATATACATAAATACTAAAGTGTAAAAATATGTACATGAAAAGTGATAAATACAAAAAAAGAAGAAGCTAAACTTATTAAATGCCTAGACGGTCTAGATGCTAGGGAGCATGCATCATATTTTGTTGATGGCATTAAAATGCATATACTATAATACTATATATTTACATAAGCTACTAAAAATATAGTTTTTTTTTTTTTGAGCAACTCGGAAACTACAGTCTACAGTACTTGAGCCTCCAAATAGTTGACGAAATCGGTCAATAAAAATCCAACCCTTTTATACCTAAGCGGACGTCCAGAGGGCTAACTAATCGGCCTAGCTCTTCTTTCAATATATTTTCAAATTTTGTTTGTAAAAATACGAAACAGAAGTAAATATATACCACTAGACAGGACCAATTAACCGTCTGAATTGTGCCTAATGTTTTTTTGTTCTTAATACCGATCATGCTCATACATAATTTCTAACGAGGAAAGTGGACTGTTTTGATCAATGCAGGCCTTACCACCGGTATTCACATTTGCGAACCAGGCTGGTTTAGACATGCTAGAGACGACGTTAGTGGCACTTCAAGATATCACTCTCGAGAAGATCTTCGACAACAACAACGGGAAGAAGACATTATGCTCCGAGTTCCCTCAGATCATGCAACAGGTACGTTAAACCGAGTTTTGCAATATAATCCATAAAATTAGCTCAAGTTTAAAAATTGTGTTTTATCAAAAGAAAAAAAAAGAAAAGAAAAAAAGTTTGAAAATTTGTGAAACGGGGTCGGTCCCGTTGATAAAATCATAAATATGGGGGTCGTAATTAACAATAATAAAATTGCAGGGGTTTTCGTGTATTGATGGAGGAATATGCATGTCGAGCATGGGAAGAGCAGTAACATACGAGAAGGCTGTTGGATGGAAAGTGTTAAATGACGACGAAGATCCTCATTGTATCTGCTTCATGTTCCTCAACTGGTCTTTTATCTGAGTTTTTGTTTTAGTTTTTCATTAATTTTCAAAACACAGAGAACCTTTTTTTCCCAGAGATATATTTCTATATATACTCTTAACTCTTAGTTTATTTGTATTTAGTTATATAGTCCCGAAAAAGACTATCATCTCTAATTTTGAAAGTATTTATTTTCTTTTCTGCTCTTTCCAACTCTCTTGTATGTGTTAGCCTGGTGCTTTGCGCTGTTGCGCATGAGATCCCACTTTTTTTTTGTTTTGGTAAGGAAAAATCAATCTCGACTATTTTGAGTTTATGGTAATCATAATAGAACCAACTATATATCCCTCAGTGGATGATGGTTATCTATTTCGCAAAAATATTAAAGATTGATGGCCCAAGCAAAGGCCAATTAAGCCCCACAAGGAAGGAAGAACACTGACGTAGCGATTTCCGCCACGTAACGCTGGAATCCATTCCCGAGACTCATAAATTCTTAAAGCTATTCGATTCTTTTTTTTTGTCATGTAACGCTTGTAGTTAATGCTGTTGTTCCCAATAGATTTTCCAATGAGAATTATTTTTCGTGGTTATTATCCTTTTAGAATATTTTTGTGGTTTATATTCTATCAGAATAATTTTTAGTTAAATGTCCTTTTATTGTTTGAAAGTCAGATGTAATAGTCTAATGGCCGATGAAAAATCAAACTAAAATTTAATGGAACAACAAACTAGCAACAGAAAACGTAATGGACAAATATTTAGTTTATCAAAAGAATTTTATCCAACAAATTAAATAAATACAGTTTCCCTATTTATTTGAAAAATGCTCAAATCTAGAGTAAGGAAGTTCGATAAAAATAGAATCAAAGAACGCATCAAGTAACAATTATTTTTATTTTTTCTTTTAACATGGAAATCCACCCAAAAAAAAAAAAAA
>VBRH01000007.1:22146-37713 GCA_014578085.1 Cardamine resedifolia | reverse complement strand
GAATGACTAATGTGCAGGGAACTGTATGGAGAAACTTCTAGAAGTTCTTATTGCCATAGGTGATGAAGTTTCGTGCCTTTCAGTTGCAAATCTGATTTTGAGGCATTGGCCATCGCATTCTCGTGCTTTGCATGTTAAACATTCTATCGAAGAAACAGATACAGCTCCTTTTGCGCCCAAGGGTATAGATAAGCTTGAACCTCAGCACGTTCGGCTCAAATTTCTTGGCAAAAGAAAGGCATCTGACATGAATCAAGACAAGGATGCTGTTACCAAGAAGTTGAAAAAAAGAGTGCAAGTTAAACTTCCTGAAGCTTCATGGGTGGCACTGATAAATACTCTACTAGGGATAGTGCATCCTTCGCGTGAAACGGTGGTCATATCAGCTGATATACCAATAACCATTGAATTAGCTTTTAGTACAGAAGCTCTAATGCAGGCTCTGGAAAAGAAGGATCATTGTGTGGAATCAGATTCAAGTGTTGTGCCTGTTAAGGATTGCAACATCGAAAGAGAAATTGGTGGTGCTGTAAAAGAAAAAGAGCATGCACTTTCTGAAGAACATCCCCAAGAGAGGCGGAGTACTCGTCTTGAACGGCTTCGGAACCAGAAACCTGAGAAGGAAGAGTTAGAATTTGATAATAGCAAGGATCCTAGCAGTGACATCCTTCAATATCTTGAGACGTTTGTCCTTGAAAGGGGATTCAGCAGAGTTTCTGCTGGTTCTTTATGCCTTGAGGAATCTGATCCGATTTCCGAACACACTGTCGTTTCTAATTTCGTGAAGGAAACTTCAGGAAACTATGGTGCTTATCATATGGCTCACTTGCTTCTAGAATATATTGCTACTAAATGTGAACATTTGAGTCGTGATACTGCCTTGAAAATTTTGGAGTTAGAAAAGCTCACAAGACACTGGGGCCGAGATCTGAAACCTGAATGCAGTCTTTTTCTTGCCGAGCTGTACTATGACCTTGACTCTGAACGGTCTGATATTCCTGATGAATCGAAACGATCGGATATTCCTGATTGCCCATCATGCATGGTAGAAGTAGCATACCATCTCTCTAAGATAGTTGAATCTGTTTCCCTTGATTATGCTATTGACTCTACACCTATTTCTTGGGAGAAAAGTACTTCTGACTCCTCGTTAAAGAGTTTTCAAGGTGTTCAGACTGCTAAGGAGGTGTTAGATTATAGTAAAAGAGCTTTCTGGGTTCGATATTTTTGGCTGAGTGCACGGTTATCAATTTTGGAGGATAATAAAGCTAAAGCACATACAGAATTTTTCAGATGTTTGTCATTGTTGGACAAGGTAGGTATTGGAGAATCGTCAGTCTTAATTCAGCTGCCTCATTGCAGAAGAATTCGAGAGCTGCACATCAACAGAATCATCCATGAAATAAATCTGCTTAAGATTGATTTCTTGTTGGAAAAGACCATACCCGAGTTGATGGAGAAAGAATTGTATTCAGAGTGTGTAAATTTACTTGCAACCCTTTTATTTCCGAATAAAGATATCTTGCCTGCATCTGCTGTGAAAACAGAAGGAATCTCATCTGTTGAGTTATCAGCACTTGATGTTTTAATAAAAGCATGCCAGAAGAGTAAGTTTATAGATATGGAGGTTTATATGAACTGTCATAGAAGAAAATTGCAAGTTCTCTTGGAATCAACTGGTATGGGGGAATCTGTTGTGGAACCTAAAACCTCATATAAAAATTCAAGTGAGAGTTGGGATCAGTTGGTGGCGGAGGAAGTCAAGGCAATTCTTCTTTGTATCTCTCAAGTGAAGAACTTCCTTGACCAGTCAGGAAACTCTGTAAGTCTGAAATTTCTTTTGACATCTATGGTATGGTTCTCAAAAAATATTTGAAAAGCTAATTATCTTTGTTTGCTTTGGATATGTGATTCCGATTATTCTAGCACAAGCGTATGAGATAAATTATACAGATGGTCATTGACCTTGTTTGAATCATTTAACTTCACTATCTGCTTGTTCCTTGCTTGATATTCTAATCCAAAATTTGTCAAGCTTCAGACTCTTATACTAGAGTAGAGACTACTTAAAGTGTATAAAAATTTAAATAAAATTTGCATCGGTAATCACTAGACCGTATAATGTAAAAGAGATCAGTATCAGAACAACTTTGCGGTGGTCCTAAATGGAAAAACTTTGTGACCGTATTTGTTGATGTGTACGTTTGTGTGCAGAGTGACATGGTTGCCCCAAGAGATTGTGTAGCTGGTATACAATCTTTGCTTTTGACGGTCATGTCAATTATCGCGAGGCATTTACTTTCTAAGAGATATTCAGATTCCCAATATGCTGATGGGATTGAAGAGAAGCTGAAGTCTTGCTTTCTCGATGCAGCTATTGGATTCTGTAAACTTCAACACCTTGATTCTACCACGTCTACTAAATACCAAGTAAGTCATGGCTTACTGGGGGTCTCAGTTTGACATAGTTAGGCGCGTCTGTTTGGTGAGACAAATTAAGAATGTTGTCGTTTACGATTATCAGCCATGATATAAAGATATTTTGGTCTGCTGCATTGTGATATTGAACTTTCTCAATTTGTTTTTTTTTAGGTTGAGTTGATCATAGGTCTCCATAATTTGCTTGCTGAGTACGGGCTTTGCTGTGCTGGTAAAAATTGTGCGGGGGAGGAAGGAGCTTTTCTTAGATTTGCAATTAAACATTTATTGGCTGTGGACATGAAAGTCAAATCCAGTAACAACTGCCCAGATGGCCTTGGACATGATATGGGTTTGCCTGACAAATTATGCAGTAATGAAATAAAACCGTCTGTCGCAAAGGTGCCTGTTGAGAAAAACGAAAACAACAAAATTGATTCTAAGAAAGAGGGTTCTGAAGAAAAAGTTGGTTATAGGGAAAAAGAACAGTCAGAACAAGAAAGCAAACAGATTCTGGAACACACAGAAGAAGTTGCTGAAGAAGAAAAAGATGAACTTGAGTTGTTAATCAATAACGCTTTAGATCAATGCTTTTTCTGCCTGTATGGTCTGAATCTTAGAGTCGATGGTTCTTACGAAGATGAGCTTGCTGTGCACAAAAACACTAGCCGGGGAGATTATCAGACAAAGGAACAATGTGTTGATGTTTTCCAGTACATACTACCCTATGCCAAGTCTTCCTCTGTGAGTGATCTTTTCTTAACTGGGTAGGGTCATTTGCATATGTGTGTGATAAGTGCGCGCCAAAGTATTTGGTGCATATATCTATGTACAGTCCAAGTTAACTTGGTAGGGTCATTTCAAGTTTTTCCTGTTCGATTAGAAAAATATCGTATACCGAAACAGCTATTCACTTCTTTAACTAGGCTCACATGTCAACTGGTGTTTACCAAACAATGCATATAGATTTAAGCATGCATGGCCAACCCATATGACATACACACACATAAATTGGAATGTGTTGCAAGTTATGTTCGATACATTACATGAGTTGTACGTGTTCTTGATATACCCTCTGGTAAACTTATTGTATATCCTACATTGTTATTCCGAAACACCTATTGTAACTCATGTAGCTAAAATTGCATAAATATTTGGTGTTTAACATATAAGTTAAAAGAATGCACGCTTCAAGCCACATTTGCACACTAGCGGTGTTCAATACATGTACTGTGTTTTCAAGATAGTCTTTGGTAATCTTATACCTATCTTTCTTGTCTCAGAGAACTGGACTAGTTAAACTCCGGAGAGTCTTGAGAGCAATAAAAAAGCATTTTTCACAACCACCAGAGGATCTCCTAGTTGGCAATGTGATAGATAAATTCTTAGATGGCCCTGATTTATGTGAAGACAAACTTTCATACGAGGCTGGTTCTGAAGATTTCCTTGAAACCATAACCAATTGTATAATTCCCAGCAGAACTCTCACTGAGTACAAGGCATCACTGCTCCACAGGTTTGACTGAGCATTTTTTGTACGAGTTCCTCTTGCCAAAAATAACTTCATAGCCAGATAGATTTAGCTGAATCTTTGCATAATTAATAGTATATTGGATTAGTTTCCTAGAATCCTGTTCTTGGTCTAGTAAAAAATGATGAACTAAAGAGAATTTTCGGTCACTGCCAAAGAAGAAATATTGGATTTTTAGCGATTTGTTATGTTGGAATATGTAAGGATGTTGTATTAACTTGCTTGCAGTTCCGACCCCTATTTGGATGTCTACCGCAACCTGTATTATTTCCTAGCTCAGTCTGAAGAAGTTAGTGCTAGTGATAAATGGCCCGGCTTTGTTCTCACAAAGGAAGGAGAAGAGTTTGTACAGCAGAATGCAAATCTCTTCAAATATGATCTGCTCTACAATCCTCTGCGCTTTGAGAGTTGGGAAAAACTTGCCAATATTTACGATGAGGCAAGTTCTTTCATTCGCTCTTGTTGTTACCATTATTCTATGTCAACTTGTAGAATATTTTGAAATTACCCTCAAATATCAGTGATGGGTAGATTTTTTTTCATAAGGTAGCTTTTTGGGATGTGTTATTACCCTTGACTTAAGAGATGGCTTTGTGTCTTTCGTTAATGGGTCTTTATCCATGTTTTGATCATTGCTTGCATTTCCCATTTGATTAAATCAGGAAGTAGATTTGTTGCTAAATGATGGGAGTAAGCACATAAATGTTGTAGGATGGAGGAAGAATTCTACTCTTTCGCAAAGAGTTGAAAAAAGCAGAAGAAGAAGCAGACGTTGCCTGCTAATGAGTTTGGCGTTAGCAAATTCACCAGATCAACAGGTTTCATTTGCCACTTTTACTCATTCTTAGTTACTCACTGGATAACATAAAAAAGATGGTACCCCCATTAGCATGCTTATAGGTGGTACCACTTAAGGGAATATGATAGAGAGACAAAAAAATCAACATTATGAACTGAAAGGGAAAACACTTAATTGGCGATTAGTTTGATGATATTACTAAAATGTGAGAATAAGATATGATATAATTATCCTCCATTGTCAGTGCTGGTTAGGAATTACCATAGATGTGAGGATTACTTTATGAAAGAGGTTGAGCTGAATTTTCGCCATACATGACTTAGGGTTGCTTTTGATCTTATTCTTCCTTTATCTATTCTATCCTTAATCTAAATCACTTTACTCGGAGTTTTGTGTTAGTATGTCTAACTTGAATTCACAACTTACCAGATTTCTGGTGGTAGTAGCTTTAGTAGGTTTTAGTAATATGTGAATTTGCATCAAACCGAATAAATCTTACTTTTTGAAGAGAAATAAACTTTGATTAGATACCTATTAAGTTACAAAAATGAGCATAACTTGCAGGAATTACTTAGCATAGCTTGGATTTTGATGGAGGAATGGGTTTTTGGAGAGTTGTCAGTTTTATTCCTGTAGTATATTATGGCTACCTCTTGCGTTATTGATGATGTATACGTATTGATCTTCTATTGTAGTCTGAGATACATGAGCTTTTGGCGCTGGTGTACTATGACAGCCTTCAGAGTGTTGTGCCATTTTATGACCAGCGATCTGTGCTACCCTCCAAAGATGCAACGTGGACAAGTTTTTGTGAGAACTCAATGAAGCATTTCAAGAAAGCCTTTGCACATAGGTAAAGTTCATTTGTTATTCAAATTTCGAAGTTGCTGAGAAGTTCTATCCCTTTCCCTAAATCACCTTGGTCGATTACTTAAGAGGCTGAGAATTTCCTTTTTCTTAATCCATCTTGTACAGAAAAGATTGGTCACATGCATTCTACATGGGAAAACTCAGTGAAAAGCTTGGGCATTCGTATGAAATTTTTTTATCCTATTATGAGCAAGCGATGACATTGAATCCGTCAGCCGTAGATCCTGTTTATAGAATACATGCTTCTCGCTTGAAACTGCTAAATGTTTGTGGGAAACAGAACTTAGAGGCCTTAAAGGTCTGTGGTTGACGCTCTACGGTTTTTCTCTTTCTCATTTACAGAATAACAGGCATCTTTTGTTCAACTTGTAAGATGTAACCACTGCCTCATGGTTTTAAAAAAAGTCGTGGAAATCCAGTCTCAGCTTTGGAAGTCCACTATTGGTTTACTTATTTGCTTTTGAGATCCTTAATGGACCGTTTTTCCTGTCAAACTTTCAGGTCCTCGCTTCTTATTGCTTTGATGAAACTATAAAGGATACTGCTATGACAATCATTGGTACAACAACTTTTGGATCCTCTCGTACATTGGAAGAAGCTCAAGATGGAAACTTGGAAGCAAGTTATACTAAAAATGGAGAGGGATCGATTCAGATGGAAGGGGTATGGCATATGCTCTACAACGACAGCCTTTCTGCACTGGGAATCTGTGTAGAAGGAGATCTTAAACATTTTCATAAGGCGAGATACATGCTTGCCCAAGGGCTGTATAGAAGGGGTGGGAGCAGTGATCTGCAAAGAGCAAAAGATGAACTTTCTTTTTGTTTCAAATCATCCCGGTCAAGTTTTACAATCAATATGTGGGAGATTGATGGCATGGTTAAAAAGGGAAGGTGCAGACACATTCTTACTTGCCCTTAAATTTTTTTGAGTTAATCTTTGAACTAAGGGGTTTTGACACTGACATTATCATCCCATGATGGTTAAACCTTCTGAGAAATAATATGATAGCAATGGATGAGTATCTGATACTAATCATTTAAATTTAGCTTCACATATATTATTGTGGGAATATTTCATGTTTATGTTTCTTCTCTTTCTCTTTAGGCGGAAAACTCCAGGTTTGGCTGGTAACAAGAAGGCTCTTGAAGTTAACCTGCCAGAAAGTTCTCGGAAATTCATTACTTGCATACGCAAATACCTACTGTTTTATTTAAGACTATTGGAGGAAACTGGAGATGTCAACACACTAGAACGAGCCTTTAATTCTCTTCGATCAGATAAGAGGGTAAGGACTTGATCATTTATATCAAAGACTTACCTGGTTTCCTTAGTAGTCAGTTTTCCATATATGACACAAACTTTGATCTTATTAATACGGAAATAAACGGTCGGCCGTAAGTCAAGCTTTGGCTTCCGGTTGTCATATTTGGTATTTGGTATTAGAATACTACCATATAGTAACCACTAGATTTCTATTGCATGATACGGTGGCGATGATCCAACAGCTGGTCAAAGACTGTGCAGTGGATTGTTGCATTAGGAAAGGCTTGACTTGGTAGATTTTAGTTATTTCAGTGGTGTCTAACATCTCCTAAAATACTATAGCAATAGAGAACAGTTATTTCCGATGCTCTTTACATTCTATGTCATCATCAAGTTGTCATAAGCTGAACATAGTTTGCTAAATGCTAATGTCTAACTCCACAAATTTTGAATGCAGTTCTCTCTATGTGTTGAAGACCTTGTACCAGTCGCAATAGGAAGATACATAAATGCACTGGTGTCCTCGATTAATCGCGTTGAGTCTACAGGAGCAAAAATCAACCCTGATTGTCAGTTAGAGAAAATATTTTCCCTCTTTATAGAACAAGGAAGCATATGGCCAGACATCTGCAATTTTCCTGAAACAAGAGGTTTAGAAGCCTCAGAGAGCAGTTTATACAGGTAATCAATTTTGCATGAGGCATGAATTTATTTCAGCCTGGCCATTGGATTTTTGCTCTCAGATATTGATGTTTCTTTTTGCAGATTTCTACATCAATACATCGTATCTCTTGAACTAGACAACAAGGTTGAGACCCTGGAAACCATAAATGAAAAGATTCGAAAGCGTTTCAAGAATCCAAAGTTGTCTAATAGTTTTTCGGCTAAAGTTGGCAGACATGCTTCTCTTGCTTGGTGCCGAGCTCTGATAATAAGCTTGGCCTTGATAACCCCCTTGCAGCAAGTATCCTCAGTGGAAAGTCGAGCAATAAATCCATCATTTGGTTTTCTGGAAAACAGACGGGTGCTTTGTGTTGATCTCCAGTCAGATTTCTGGAGTTCTTCGTTCGAGGATTCCTCAGAATCCCAAATGCTCGAGGCAAAATGGCGTCCTGTTCTGTCCAAGATAAAGAACGTACTGATTTCCAATAAAGTTTTGGAGGAGAATCTTGAGATCGCTAATTCATTACTCAAAAGTTGTTACAATTTCTTTCGAGAAACTGTTTCAGTGACACTTCCTTCTGAAATCAACCTCTATTTGACACTGCCTGCACTAGCAACAGCAGGGGAACTTCTTCCAGGCAGTGAAGGAGTTGAAGTCATTGATGTAAGCATCCCAAGGAAGCTTCTTTGGTGGGCTTACACGCTGTTTCATGGACATTGTGGAAGCATCTCTCAGGTCATAAAATATATGGAAGAAAATACCAAGGTACGGAATACCAGTCTGCTCATTATTTTAGTCTTAGTTTATTACCTGCAA
This sequence comes from Cardamine resedifolia, assembly GCA_014578085.1. Taxonomy (NCBI): domain Eukaryota; kingdom Viridiplantae; phylum Streptophyta; class Magnoliopsida; order Brassicales; family Brassicaceae; genus Cardamine; species Cardamine resedifolia. The sequence continues at coordinate 29,349 of VBRH01000007.1, read as the reverse complement.
AAAATCGTTATACCTACTTGTAAAACCTTCTCACCTAGGTTACAATTTGTAGACTACAACAGTCATATTCATTTACAAACTTGTTTTTTAGAGTTGTTGCTAGATATTGAAGTTTACGAGAAGTCATTCATTTTCAAACTGTTTGTGATAATTGTAGCCAAAAGTGAAGAGAGGAGCTTCAACTTCATCAGTGGTTCCTTCTGTTCAACCAGGTTAGTTACTCTTATTTATCTGGATCTTAGATCTCCATGTATGTGCTTGTGGTCGTTCTGCCAAGGTTTACTAGAGGTTAAGATATTAGTTATGGGGTTTTCCTATGAAAATGTCCTGAACCAATTTCCTGAGATCCCTCTAGGCTCGAGGCTTCGTATAGATATATAGCTGAAGTTGATTTTAATATCTAGGTTTGTATCCTGCGGTTTCTTGTTGTTGATTGTCAAAGAGGGAAAAAGAGAGAGTGCTTTCATTTTATCTTCTTTGAGTTTGAAGGTCTTAAACCAACCCCATGAAACTGAAAATCATATTTGCTCAGGAATAGGTGGAAACAGTGAAGCCGAAGCTGCTCCTAAGGTTGTGCAGGTGATAGTAGCGGATTCACTGGGTGGGGATAGTTGTGGCTCCACATCTGCACCATTGTAACAATGTTTTGTCTGTAGAAAAGAGAGATGGCTGAGTTGACAAAGAAAATTGAGTAAAATGACATAGTATATCGTTTCTCAATTGGGTGTATATTAATGTATTGTAGGATGATGTACCTAAATTGAATTGCAAGAATGGTCGGTCTATTGACATTTTAATAATTGTATCCACCACAATACAATACGTTCCTTTTTTTTTTTTTTTTTTTTACATAAACATATATGAGACAAAAGCATAGCTGCATAAGGGACAACAATCTACCAACACTGGCCATATATAATTTAATTATACAAATGTGTATGAACAAATTTCTCATATCTTAGTGTTTTGTTAAGGAAGGTATCTTTGTTGAGATTGTAAGTCAATTTTTGGGAATCCAGCAACCATGTAAGCCATAAGGAAACTTGGCTCTTGCTATTTCTTCAAACGAGTTTCCATCAAGCAAAACTGCGTAGCTTCCTCCATTTTCTTGGCTTACTATCGATATCACCCCTCCTTTCACAACACAAAACCAAAAAAGAAAAGAAAGAAAACAACATATCGGAAAAAGACAACCAAATCTATGTGTTTGAAACCAACCATCATCCTCATGGTTTCTTACCCAATTAGCATGCTTAATCGGATTCAGAATAAGAAGAAGAATAAATGCAAAGAATTTGAGAAATTGTGTCTTTGGCGTCCGTCGAGTGTGTTGTTCCTGGATTGCCGATCTCACACGTGGAGCACTCTCCCCTCCATGGGCGGCTGCGGGCGTGGTTGACGGGAAGATATACGTGTTTGGAGGGTGCGAGGAGTTGGATCCAAAGACACAGACTTGTGATGCAGAGGAATTGGAGTGGCGTGAACCTGAGGCGATGGAGTGGAGAGAGGTCAAGGGCTTGGAGGCTCTTAAGGACAATCTCTCTGCCTCCAAACTGGTCAACTATGGTGAGGCTTTGTATGAATATTGGGAGTCGTGCAGAAGGCCACGGTTGAGGCAGGGATTGTCGGCAAAAGTACTCGATGATGTTGTTCCCGGGCACAAACTGAGCAACTCTGGTCCCAGCATGGGACGTGCTTGGTCCTGAGAGATTGGAGATTTGGTGTGCCGATATCTCTTTAGAGAGGCGCAAGGAGATGGGCCAGATTTTGGGCAAGGTTGAGTGGTCTGAAGCTGTCATGACACTCCATTCTCCTCCTCTACATCAGCAGCATTGTAAAATTTTATATTCTCTCTCTCTCAATCTCTGAAACTTGATTTGCTTGAATCTTTTCTCTTTGTGACATTGCTGTATCTTATTTACGAAAGTTAAACTGGAACAACTTTGATTTTGGATTATTCTCTTCCTTGTTAACTCTTACACCTTTTGCACTTGTAACGGAGAAAATTGTGTTCCTGGTACAAAGTATCCTGACGCACTAGCCACAGTCTCGAGGCTGAAGCACACATCATTCTACACGTCATGCAAGAATTCAGTTGTTCATCATTCTTATAGACACGTTTGTGCATGGAGAGTCTTTCACCTTTCAGGTTTGTTTAACTAATTCTTTAGGTACCCAGTGTAGAGAAAGTCAGATTTGAGCTGATATTTCGGTGAATTGTTTAGGATCCTGATGAAAGTGAGTCCATAATTAAAAAGCTTTCGGGAAGGTCAATAAGCTTAAATTTTATCTCTGGCTCTTCTCGAGCAACCCTTTGTTTTTAGAATCAGCAAAGGAAGTAGAAGCCAGTGTACATTCCTTGCATTGTGTTAAAATTGTTTCTTCATTCAACAAAGGGGATTTGATTTGGGAAGCATCTCTCAGGTCATGAAATATATGGAAACATCTCTCAAGTCATGGGTTACTGGGGCCTGGGGGAGGAAGGAGCTTTTCTTAGATTTGCAATTAAACATTTATCAAATCCAGTACCAACTGCCCAGATGGCCTTGGACATGATATGGGTTTGCCTGAATGAAATAAAACCATCTGTCTCAGAGGTACCTGTTGAGAAAAACGAAAACAACAAAATTGATTCTAAGAAAGATGGTTCTGAAGAAAAAGTTGGTTATAGGGAAAAAGAACAGTCAGGACAAGAAAGCAAACAGATTCTGGAACACACAGAAGAAGTTGTCGTAGAAGAAAAAGATGAACTTGAGTTGTTAATCAATAACGCTTTAGATCAATGCTTTTTTCTGCCTGTATGGTCTGAATCTTAAGAGTCGATGGCTCTTACGAAGATGAGCTTGTTGTGCACAAAAACACTAGCCGGGAAGATTATCAGACCAAGGAACAATGTGTTGATGTTTTTCAGTACCTAGTACCCTATGCCAAGTCTTCCTCTGTGAGTGATCTTTTTTCTATCTTTTTTGTCTCAGAGAACTGGACGAGTTAAACTCCGGAGAAGTCTTGAGAGCAATAAAAAAGCATTTTTCACAATCACCAGAGGATCTCCTAGTTGGCAATGTGATACATAAATTCTTAGATGACCCTGATTTATGTGAAGACAAACTTTCATACGAGGCTGGTTCTGAAGGTTTCCTTGAAACCATAACTAAATTGATTAAAATGAAAAAGAAAATTGATTAAAATGTCATATATCGTTTCTCAATTGGGTGTATATCAATGTATTGTAGGATATGATGTAATTAAATTGAATTGCAATAGTTGTCGGTCTATTGAAATTTTTATAAATGTATCCACCACAATACGTTCCTTTTATTTTGTTTTTACTTTTTTCACATTTAACATCTATGAGACAAAAGCACAAAGGACAAAATTTAATTATACAAATGTGTATGAACAAATTTCACATATCATAGAGTTTTGTATAACGAAGGTATCTTTGTTGAGATTGTAGTCAATATTTAGGAATCCAGCAACCATGTAAGCCATAAGGAAGACCATAAGGAAACTTGGCTCTTGCTATTTCTTCAAAAGAGCTTCCATCAAGCAAAATAGCAAAGCTTCCTCCATTTTCTTCACTTACTATTGATATCACCACTCCTTTAACAACACAAAACCAACAAATTAAAAAAAAAAAAAACACCATATCGAAGAAAGACAACCAAATCTATGTGTTTAAAACTAACCATCATCCTCATGGGTTGCGCCAGGTCGAGGCACAAAGAATGGCTCCGATGGTATGATACCATGCTCGTGCCAGTTCTTCACCTTCTTATCCACAATATCAACCTGTCTCATACAATTAATAAAAAAAAAAGGTTCTTCTATATTCCGCTACCACCATGCAAAAAAAGTATAGAACATTGGAAACAAAGTCATTGGATATAGAAGAATTAACCTTGGAGAGAGCATTGGGGAAGTTGCAAGGACGATGAGCACCACATGCATAAACGTAACGGTATTTTAGACCCAAATACAAAGGATTAATGCTGCACATATCCATGGCTCTCCCATGCTTCTCAGCCTCCACAGCCGTCTCCAGTTTCCCGTATTTGCTCCGGCCGTCCAACGGTATCCTGAATCTCCCGATCCTAACATATATATATATATATATATATATATATAGGATTATTAAATATGTCTTATAATCAAAAGTGGAAATGTAGCTAGAAAAAATGGAAATAAGTAACGTACCTAGCATCGGGTAAAACGTCGTGACCATGAGAGGAACGAAGTGTATGGAGGCGGAGCATATCGAGTATCCGAGTATCAGCGTTGTGTTCGCAACAATCTGCAATAATGACCGTTGCTTTTCCCTCGCCATTTTCATCTTCTTCGTATGCGTTTATGAAGTGAAACGTTACGTACGCTGGAACCTCCACGCTCGCCACCTTTTACCATTTAACGTTTATGTTTTGCTTAAAATGTATATTTTCAAATTAAATTATCAAAGCAATTAAACATTATTCTATTACAGATCCTGTCGTTCAATTTATTATACAATGATCAAAGCAACCATAAAATATGATCTACTCTATATGCAATTAAAAATCCGAAATTGAATATAGTCAGTCATGACTTACGACTTCTCCGGTGATTTTGGACATTACATGAAGAAAAGCTCCGTCGGCGGGACACCACTCGAACTTGTAAAGTGGCGTGGGCTCAGCTTTAAGCAGATTCCTCACCGAATATCTCAGGGGCATTTCAGGTATCACAACATAATTCTCCGTCACAGCAAACGAGTGGACCCACCCTGGTCCCCACGACCCGGCCCGACAATTCACCCGCCCCACAACCTCCCTTTTATTCGACCCTGCCTCCATCCTCACCACCCGGTAACCCGGTTTAACCAAATCCGGTATCAACGTCCACATATCCGTCTCCGTCACGATGGGATGCGCTGATTGGATCATATGATCGGACAATCCGTCGTCGTATTCGAATTTACCGATCGTCTCGAGCGTCTCATGGTCGACTAAAATCGATCCTTTTTGAGTCTCCGTGAGACACATGACCCGCCCGTCACCGAGTCGGACAACTCCGGTGTTGGCGTTGTCCGTTAAAGACTCGCCTGAGAAAAGCCTGACGATTTCTCCGATCCCGGAGAAAGGGTTTTTGAAGGTGCTTCTCGTTGGTTTAGGAGTCTCGGAGAATTCGCGGTAACAGAGTTTCTTGTGTTTCTTAGCGGCTTTGTAAGCGTCGGATTCAAGGAGACGGTGGCCCGAGAATATACGACCGTCGTCGAATTGGAGCTTGACGAGTGTGGAGTAGCCATCGAAGAGATGCCGGAAATCGTGGTCTCCAATGTTCCATAGACCGGGACCGTTTCTTAGGTACGTACCATTCTGCATGTCACTTAACATCATTAAGTTTTTTTTTGTGGGAAAACAAATATTTATTCTGTTGCTTATAAATGGAGTTTTGTTTTCGTAAAAATGTAATTAATTTATAAAAACTAAAAAAAATAACTATGTAAATTCATTATGTCAAATGAAATATATGTATAAATTATATATCTATATATATATACATACAATATTATAACTTTATGTTAACTGATTTTAATTATTTGTTGGTGTCTATTTTGAAACATGATTGTGGGATGGTTTAGATTGAAATGGGCAATGGTATCATAAGTTGACGTACCAACCATGCCTAAGCCCGGTATGTATGTTTTTGAAAACTCAAATAAATTGTGTTTTTTGATCAATATTCACTGTGTATATATACATGGTCTCTGATGTACTAATCTGTTTGACATTTAGTATATATATAATTGAAAACAAAAAAATCATGTACAATGAAAAATAATTGTATACGGAATATAATAAATATATACATGCATTGATACATGTATTAGAACGGTTTTGTCTTGTATTAATTATAATATTATATTCATATGCATGTGCTAGTGTCAGTGTGAGTGTGTTTTGTGTGCACGAAACATATTTGTATGAATGTCCACGAATATAGCTAAGAGATATTTAGATAAAAGACAAACCAGCCAAGTGGGTATCTTTCCTTGGACAGTAAGCTCGCCCTCCCACTTCTCTTGTTGTACACTTGTCCACGCAACGTGAAACCGTCTCTCACCTTCAACCTTCTCTTTCTCCGGTGACGGCGCCGGTGAATTGATTACAGCTCTGGTTACACCGGAGATCCTCCGGGCAAATAACCGGTGAGGAATTTGGGGTTGTGTTTTTATTTGTTGATGGTTGATGGAATTGTCGGAATAAAGAGTAGTGATTCTAGTCGAAGAAAAAACATGATGATGACTTATCATTGCTTTGGTTGTGATCAAAGAAGCCATCCTGGTTGAGCTCTTTTGATATTTATATTTTAAATATTTATAGTGGATTTTGTGTATTGAAAAGAGGGCAGATTCAAGAAAGGAAATGAAGTGTTAGTGAATTTTGGTGCAACACATATGATGTATTTATAGGGTCTCGCTTAAGGGATCTTGTTACAAATGATGCATGTTTATTCAAGTTGATATAATATATTAATTTGTTTGGATAAGCGTAGTTGATAACCATATATATTAGTTTGACGGTAAATTTTGATGTGTCATGTAGAATACATCTCTTTCAGATAATAGTTCCTTTTTATATATGGACGTTCGTTTTGCAATCTATGATAGTAGTGACCAGTAACCAAATTGTGTGATATGTCCCGGAGACTCATCGTTAGTCTAAAATTTGATAATTCAAATTTTTAGTGTTTTTTAGACATTAGTCTTTAAACATGTCGCCACACCAGAAGTTAACTTCAGCCATTATATATTGAACATAAGCAAAAGCCTCAATAATTCATAAAATTATCGTTGAACCAGCTTATAAAATGATCAATATTTTAACAACTGCAACCAATTGATCCTTGGCTTTGATCGTTGTCGTTGGTCGTTAGTATTAATTAGTTTAAATTAGTTAGTAATTTTTCTGTCCCCAAGAGAATGACCATATGTTGCAAATGTGCATGGTGCATATCGATTCCGCCAGAAAAAATATGCGCAAAAAATATTATGAGCTCGGTGTTATCTAAACAGAAATATGAGCTAGGTGTTATCTAAATGTTCAGTATGTCAGTTTATTAATATGGGAAATTGCGTAATATTGTAGTTTTTATGTTTTAACTTGCGGTTTATGTAATTTTTGTGGTTTATGTAATTTTTGCGTTACTTATGTTTTTTTTTTTTTT
>VBRH01000007.1:2400-13337 GCA_014578085.1 Cardamine resedifolia | reverse complement strand
AAAAAAAAAAAAAAAAGAGAAAAATATTTTATTTTTCAGGGAAAATGTTTCCAAGATTCGAAAACTGAGGTGAATGGAGAATCATTGTTGTTATACGTAAAATCTTCCTCTGGCTTGCCACGTAACCACGGAGGCATGAACACTAATTCCTCCAACGACTCAAAAAACACGAACTCGTTTGACTCGTCTAGACTCGTGCCTAGACTCGGTAACTCGACGATCTCTTCCAGATCCTCCGAGACTGAATTTTCCTCAATGCTCGTCACAGAGAACGAAGACGACGCCCAAGATTCGCTAGTTTCACTCTCTGACCTTTTGTTCGACGTCGTTTCACTGATCTCATTACTCTCTGACCTTTTATTATTCGTCGTCGTTTCGCTGATCTCAGTCTCGGAACGAAACTGCGTCGTATCGAAGTCCATGAGAGCGGCTTTGGTCGCCGCGGCTCTGACGTCACGAGGACTGAGCGAAACGGGTCGAGGCAAAAAATCCGAAAGTTCAGGGAAGTTGAGAATCGCCGAAGTTCCTTTGATGCTGATAGCCGCCACGTCGTGAGCACGCATCGCCATCTCCGCCGTGGGAAAAGTCCCGAGCCAGATTCTCGATTTCTTCCGTGGCTCACGAATCTCCGATACCCATTTTCCCCAACTCCTCATACGGACTCCACGATACACCGGCTCCTTACTTCCCTTCTTCTCCTTATCGGAAGACGAATCCGCCATTTTCATCAGATTTTATTGTTTCTTTTAATGGGATTTTAGATTTGGGTTGTTATAGAAAGAATATAAAGTATTCATTCAATGCAAAAGGAGTGAGACATATTTTGGGGTATAAGAGTTATAAAAGATAGTTCTTGTTTGTATCATTATTTGGTGAAATTTCGAGTTCTCGTTTTGGATGTTTCCGACTCTTTATTTAATAAATAAGGCTCTCACTAATGATTTTCAGAATTTAGTTTTTAACTTACATATATACTACACTCATATATGTGGTTGAAGGAGAGGGACCATAAGGCTACGAGGTTGGTGGATGTAAACTAGTAGGATTTTTGTTAAAAAGTTTGTATATTTTTTGTTTTTTTTATAATGCGAAACACGAGGTGATGTTTTTTTTTAATCTTTTGCATTTTTATGATGTGACGAGTTACAAATTCGTAGATATATATATATATATTTTTTTTATTAGAATTGGTTCTCGATTAGCCAAAAATTAAATAATTCGATAAGACTCCCATCAGCTTTAATATTTTCATTTGCAAGGCTCCAATCTAGATACTTAAATTAGAAATACGTCCAAAAATATATTGAACCTCATATCATAAGCAGAAGAATTTGTTTTAAATATTTTTAGTCATTACTCCAAAAATATAAGTATTTTACTAGAAACATTGAATTGGTTAAGTCGGCAACCCTACGACGTAATAACTTCTAGCTAATAAGTATATATATGCATTAAATCGTGGCCTTCTTGAACCGCTGAATCCGTTCAAAAGAAAAAACGTAAGTGAGGAGAAATACAACATTAACGTAATAACCATAAAACCTGCATTGATCATTTATATAACAACAATAAAACCTAAACTCAATGATTGTGATTTAAAAGAAAACATTAATTTATCAGAATTTTAGGTTTTGGATGTGAATTACTCACATTTTGTTTATTACCAGGTCTCAAAAACAGTAAATAACATACTTTGTGAAAATTTAAAATCCGGATTGTTTACTAAGTAAGACGATTATATAAAAGTCGACATTTCTCTAGAAGCAAATTTTTGGAGGAAAACAAATGTACAAAACCATTATAGAACATGCACTATTATCACTATTATTTTCAGTTGGGAATTGAAAAGAAACCAAAGCATGGACACATGCGTGGATCTCTGGAATAACTCCTATTTTGAAAATATAGCTATGCTATGGAAATACATGGTCAATGGTTTCATTTTACAAGCTTCAAAACATTTGAACACCAAAAAAACTTCCACAATTCATATATTCAATCAGACCACCAATTCATTATCAAAGAAAAAAAAAAGAAAAAAATCTGTCCACCAATTGGACAGGTGTGATCGAGATACAATTTTTGTTTGTAAATTTGGATAGGCGAAAAAAAATTATATTAAGTCGGGATACTGCATTGTAACCCTCCTCAACCTATCCCCTTCTAACGCACCAAATTTATTTACTGTCTAAAACTTATTCTATCTCATATACCAAATTTCCTCTGTAATATCCTTTTCAGTGACTATGTAACCTCAAGTTAATATATAATAATAGGATCTAATTACATACTTTGTGTCGGCGGCTAGAGACGGGTGATTTATAATATGTTAATTCTGTTAATCTAAAACCACCCAAGGTGAGTTAATATTCGAAGATAATATTACGAAGGTGTCGTTTTCTATATTTCCTTTGGTGGTAGGGTTTCAAAAAGTCTTCAGATTTTAAAAGCTGGTCCATTATTACATCTTCAATAGTCGACAATTTTTTTTTAATAATTTTTTTTTATTTTGTCGTCTACCGTCGACAATATCAAATAGTGATAACGCGGACTAAGTGCTTTTTTTTTTCTTTTATTGCTGAGAAAAATATATTTATGAATGTCGTCTACCTATATTTCTTTTTCTTTTTGATAAAAGTCTATCTATATTTCAGGAATGTTTACTTGTATGATCATTTTTGTTTATAATGTAAAAAAACTCATAAGAATGGATAAAGGTTGAAACTGTATACTGTATATCCATGAATATGCACTATAGCTTAACAGATCAATAAAAAAATTCTGAGCAAAGTTTGTATGTACTATGAATCAATATGCACGATAGCTTATAAATCATACACGAATGTAAGATGGCTATGAGGGCTCTTAAAGCTCTCCTCAGTCAACATGGATCCAATGAACCTTTTTTGTTTTTGTTTTTAAGATATGTTACGAATTTTATGCAAAGCTTTATTTGTACGTACCTTTTTATTCCCTATCTATTCCTAGGTTTCAGAATCTTAAAAACAAAAAAATCGTTTGTAGACAAAAAAGAAAATATAAAATCGTAGAAACATGTTACTTTAAACAACAATAAGCTTCCAAAATACTTCTTTCTTTTTTTGACAACATGACCTTGGTTAATTCTTTTCATCAATAATTTTTAAGCTAGTGAGTAAAGTTTTTCTTTAACAGAAAAAAAATAAGAAACTAAATCATTAGATATATAGCTAGTTATAATTTAAAGTGCATAGTCTTTGACAACTAATCAGTGATTTTAAGTAATTAGATACTCTGAAATGTATATAAATATTTTATGGATTAATTTCATAAAAAGATAAATTTTTAGCATTAAAAATTGAAGTACAACTAGAATATCTTCAAAATTTCCTAACAAAAATCTATAATTGTAATTATAATGAAATATCGTTAATCTTATAAACATTATAAACAGAAGTGTTTATTCTACTTCTATATATATTGGCAAATATACGAGATTTTCTCGTTTTTATAGTTTTTGTAATATAATTGTTCTAGAAACATGAAAATATGCACATTTCAAAAAACAAAAACTCAATATTATCGCATCATTATTTTAACGAAAAGAAACATGATGGTTAGAATAGTAACAAATACAAATAAAATTGTCATATATAGTATATATAACATGAATGAACACAATAAAATAAGCAATTTAGAAAATTAGAAATAACTCGGTCTCAAAACTCAAATAGACGGACCAATACAATGACAAATTTAAATAAAAGTTTGATATTTTTATAACCTGTGAGCGAATACACACTAATTATGATAACAAATTTATAGTAATTTAGTGTTTGAAATTTATTTTAAAATAAAAATTTAGGGTTTTAACTTTTTAGTGTAGTAGTTTTAAACTTTAATTATGATCGAGTATTGCAAATAATTAAAATAATAAAATATGACTTTTTTACACGAAAACTAATATGGACTATATAGGTTTAAGATTTGCAGTTCTAAAGAAAGAGATGGACTCAGGTATTATTAATAGTTATTGTTGAGAAACTCCGTAGTTTTAATAAAATTGAAATTCGTTTTAACCGCGGAAAAACCAATTGCATGTCTTTGTCCCTTGTGTACTAGTATTTGTTCACCGTCGTCCTCCACAATCCACACAGAATTTTCTTAATTTTTTATTTGTCGGCGTCAGCTTTTGTATTTTCCACCCACTAGTATTTTATTAGCTGGAATCAGATATCAAGAGCCCAAAATATTGAATGGATTTTAATGAGACACAATTAATTATAAAAAAGTAGTAGTAGTAACCTATGTTCAAGAATTTTTTAGATCTAGTCAGATAGCGAAAGAGGTATTAGTATTTAATAGAATAATCAAAGATTATACGGGATTAATCAAAAATTTGTTTTAGGGTTATTTTAATATTTTTAAAATATATGAATCCATTATAATTAAAATTTTATATAATTTATTTTTGAAATTATAGTAAATACATAAAATTTTAGTATTGGTATGACTTCATAAAACCTCCCTAACTATTCAAACCCATTATCTCTCAAACTTTTCAAAATCAAATTAATTCGACAAATTTAATAAAATCTGTTTAATTACGTTTAATTAACTAGAATGCGTTTAGAAAATTGTGTTTGTCCACCGAACCCGAAATTGACACCCATCATCCCGACCTAGAAATTTTTTTTTTAAAAAATCTGAAAAAAATTTCAAGAAAAATATGAAAAAATCTAAAATTTCCAAAAAAATCTAAAATTTCAGAAAAAATCTAAAATTTCAGGAAATTTTTTTTTAATTAGCTAAAATGTGTTTAATTTGACAACGTAAAATTACCGTAAAGTTTTTAAGGAAAATTAATTTAATTAAATCTGAAAATTTCAAGAAATCTGAAAATAATTTCAGAAAAATCTGAAAATTTCAGGAAAAAAACTAAAATGCGTTTAATTAATTTTTTTGGACTTTTTAGAAAACCTCCCAAACTTTTGGACTCATCACTAATCCCCCTCAAACTTTTCTAAATCAAATTAATTCTACAAATTTAATAAAATCTGTTTAATTGCGTTTAATTAACTAAAATGCGTTTAGAAAATTGCGTTTGCCCACCCAACCGAAATTGACACCCACTCATCTCAACACGAAAAAAAATTCAAAAAATCTGAAAAATCTAAAATTTCAGAAAAAATCTAGAAATTACAGGAAATTTTTTTTAATTAAATAAAATGCGTTTAATTAAAATTATTTTAGGAAATCTGAAAACAATTTCAGTAAAAAAATCTGAAAATTCAGATTTAGTTTAAAAATTACTGTAAAATGTTTTTAAAAAAATTACCGTAAATTTTTTTTAAAAAATTACCGTAAAAAATTTCAGATTTAGTTAAAAAATTACCATAAAAAAATTTGAAATTTTCAGATTTAGTTAAAAATTTACCATAACAATTTTTTTTAATTAAACGTATTTTAGTTAATTAAAATTTTTTTTCTGAAAATTTTAGATTTGTTTTCTGAAATTGTTTTCAGATTTCTTGAAATTTTCAGATTTAATTAAATTAATTTTCCTAAAAAATTTTACGGTAATTTTATGCTGTCAAAATAAACGCATTTTAGCTAATTAAAATTTTTTTTTCTGAAATTTTAGATTTTTTCATATTTTTAAAAGTTTTTTTTTTCTCGGTCGGGATGGGTGGGTGTCAATTTCGAGTTGGGTGGGCAAACGCAATTTTCTAAACGCATTGTAGTTAATTAAACGCAATTAAACAGATTTTATTAAATTTGTGGAATTAATTTGATTTGTAAAAGTTTGGGGATTAGTGATGAGTCCAAAAGTTTGGGGGATTTAGAGTGGGTTTGAATAGGGGTTTTATGAAGTTATCCCAAAATTTTATGATCTCTATTAAAATTTTGAACATAAGTTATTGTAGAACATCACAACCTTCCAATCTAAATGTCTGAATAACAAAAACAAAAATTTGTTTTATGTTTTTAATTTAAAAATAATTGAAGTATGTAAGATTAGACGGAGAATATTAATCATTAATATTAGAATGAGTTTAGCGACAGAAAGTAACAAAAGAAGAAGATAGACAGGATTATTAGAACAATGCTAGTAACAAAGAGTGAAAGAGAGTGAAAAAGTCGACAATTGTTGAAGAAGAAGAAAAAAAGGTCGTACGGAGAAGATAATCCAGCTGTCTTGCTGGCTTACGCTGTTCGTGTTCTCGACAATTTTGGACCCCAATTTTGACTACGATTTGAGCTCTGCGTAACACGTGTCTCAACCACGACCAACCAAGGGTCTCACGTGATTCAATTATTGCACCCTGCACCATACTTATATTAAGTTTCATTCATAGTAAAAGTACAATATGATTAGTCCACAAAAGAAAATATAATATAGTAAAAAGTATTATTTTCTCCGTTCTTCTAAAACAGATTTTTAACGTTATACACATATTAATAATTTTTTTTCATAATTAAAAAAAAAAAATTAATTATTTTTTTTACTGTATTTAATTAAGGCCAACAAAAAATATATTATATAACTTTTGCATTGAAAATACAAAACATCTATATTTGTGAAATAATTTTTTTTCTAAAACATCTATTTTTTAGGAACGGAGAGAGTATAAACTAACATTCAATTAATGTAATGTTAGTGTTATATTTTAATATCTTGAATCGAATATAACTCTTTCCTTTTACGATTAAAAAAAAAAATCATTAAAATATACCAACTATTTATCGATTCCACTAAAATACATAAATTTTTTTATATATCTAAGAAAATGCATGAATTAATTTTATTATTATTATAATACACAAAATTTTAAATTGTATATATTTAACATTTACAAATTGATTAAAAGTAATATTTTTTATTTTTAATTTATTTTTAACAGTTAACTAAAGCATGGGCTTTACCAACTTTTACCCCGTCCAGGCCCTGCAAATACACCACACAAACTCAAAAGCTCTAAGAACAAAAGAAAGCCATTGCGACAAGAGCTTCTTTTGAAGATTGTTCTGTTTTGATAACCTTTTACCAAGTCCAATAAAACTATATTACTCCATTATTCCACTGGCTAACTCCAAACCGGTAATGTAATCGCCTTGGATTAGGCCCAATATAATTAACCAAATTTAGAAGCACAATTAAGAGCCGCCTTGATCTTGTTTCTTAGAGGATTTGAACAAATGTTTTTAATCTTTCATGATATACATTAGTTACATATAATGGTGACCATAAAACTAGATGTACAATTCGGAAAAATAAAACAATAGACACGTGCGTTATGTGGTCTTCATTAGAAGAATTAGTGCAGGTGATGGTTACAAGCAATATCTATTTGGTCCGATAGTACTAGCCATTACAAAAAAAAAAAAAACGGTAATTGATATACGGCTGTGATTTTATTTTATTTTGTTTCTGGCTTTAACGTAGGACAAACAAAAAGATATTCCATTAATTAGAGTAAATAATTACATAGCCAAACGTGTCTTTATGTTGTGTCCAAGCAAAATGTTTGACGTCGACTATTCACAAGTCAATTATGTGTACGTTCTTTTATAAAGATGAATCAATAGCAAAGATTGTTCATGCTTATTTCGCTGTTTTGGGGGCTAAAGAACGATCCCTTTCAACCTGCAACTTGGAGTTGATGATTACATGTGTGTGATTGCCATCTACGATGAAACGGACCAATCACACTTTTAAAGATAAAACCACTTGAAAAGGTTAATTTATAGAAGGTGGAGCATAACACAGAATTGAATCAGACGTGTTTGTTGCTACGGGAACACGCAAATAACGTGTCTTATTGTGAGCGATGATAATTGATTGGTAACGAGCTAAAAATGTGTCTTAAAAGATTGCTAAAAATGTGTCTTAAAAATGTGACTTAACGTCGGTGTTTAGTCAAAGTGTTTGTAAAAGATTGCTTAAGCGGGGTTTGTAGCCGCATTTAGAGAGTTAAGAGTTTTGCTATCAACGAATGAATGAATAAATCTACGCTAATTACATTTTCAACTTTGGAAAACTCTGTTGTACCAAATGGAGTGAAGTATCATATGAAATATGTCGAATCTCTCCGGTTTTGAATGCCAAAGGAAATGCTTCTGCACCATCCTCACTCTCATCTGCATCTCCCTATACCTTTCCTCAGTTATCGACACTAATATCTTCTTCAAATCAGCAAGATCTTTCTCCAACACAAATACCGCAAAAGACTCCCAATTCAGGACTTCAAAGAAGGGAGGCACAAAGTTATCGGATATGATAACCGGGACACACTCATAGAACATTGCCTCCACAACCCGAGGGCTGTTGACTTCGTGCCCTTTTGGGCAGATGCAATACTTGCTGCTCTTCATGTACTCCATGTAACTCTTTTTTCCTTTAGATTTGGGTATCTCACTGAATATTTTCATGTCTGGATCTCTGTTACCTCCCCAGCTTTGTAATAAGCGAGGTCTAAAGTAACCATGCATTCCGCCTGCAAAGAAGGCAAGTATTTTCCTTTGTGAAGGGGGTTTGCCTCCTAAAGCCCTAAGTGGTCTTCTGGGAACAAGAATAGTTGTCTCAGGAAGAGCTACATCTTTACCAAACACAAAGCCTTCTGAAACATCAGAATTGCATAATGCTCTGATGCAGTTGGCCATGTACTCCCTTGTCTCGGAAGGAGCCTGAAAGCACGGATTACAAACGCAGAAGAAGCAGCTCAAATGGGTTTCAACGAGATCGCAAAACAGTGAAGTAGTAGATAAAGTAGAATTAAAAAGAATACCCAGTCATGACAAGCGACCAGGAAATGATCTGATCCTCCAGTTTTATTCCAGAAATTATATTTCGAGGAAATCATGTCCAAGTAGCTCTTCAAAAACTGAACGAGATTCTTATCGCTGTGGGAACCCGGGACATACAGAGTTTCTTCCAACATTTTGGAGCTGAAAGGAAGATAAAATAGGTGAGCTTTACGCGGGTTCTTTGTGACAAATGTTTTGCTGGACTTGAGCTGTTTCATAAACCATCCCTCAGAAGCATATATTCCTTTCAGCACCGGCTTATGCAGTACGGGTCTTTTTCCTTCCCTGTAGACATATACTTTGAGCTTTTTCTCCATTAGCTCATAGCTCCTGCAATGTGAAAAATATAGTAGAAGAGACATAAGAACCTAGCTAGACACAACTCAGAGCCATTTTGGTTTGGCCAAATAAAAAGCATGTATAGAGATCATCATAATGGGGTAGTACAAAGATCTTAATAACTGAAACACTAAACAGGAGATCAAAGATCCAAATAAATAATAAAAAGACAGCAACTGAACCACTAAGGGATACTGTAGCTTCTCTAATGAAGTAAATTTTAAATAAGAAAAAGTGTAGTTCTTCTGATCATGGTCTATCTTATCTAGAAGGATTCCGTAATTAGTGATAACATTCTCAGCTGGAAGAGCAGAAACCAAAGCTATGCTAGATACAGGTGAAAGCAATCGAATTGCATGATAAAACTATTAGATTAAATTACCTTTTGAAGCTAGACAGATTCCAATACAGAGGACCATGCAGAAAAGGGTCGTTCTCTATCATCGGTGGGTTCTCAATTTGAGTTCTTGCATATAACAGCTCTTGATCAACTGTGGAAGACCGTTTTACTTTCTGAAAATACAAGAATACATCAATAATAAGCTACAAAGGTGTAGTAGACTAGTAGTAGAAACAAGAACGCAGCTTGCCTAATTAGAGACTAAGAATACAGACCGGTGAGAGATGAGAAGCGCGGCTTTGATGCAATAAATTCATCATTTCAGTGATAGAAACCACCCCAGAATTTGAAACCTTCATGAACCTTTTCACCTCTGGGGAAAGATTATCAACAGAAGGATCAGATCCAGTCTCCAAAATCTCCACTTTCCTAGTATTTTCAGAAACCATGTCAGCATCTTCTACTATATTCTCGTCACTCCTTGTTCCAAGCAGCAAATCGAGAGTTTCCTTATCTTTTGCATCATCCTCTATGAAACTATCATGGGACTGAATAGTGTCATTTTTGTCAGAGCCAATAAGATGGTCTTCTTCTAAACCAGTTCTTTCCTCTTCATCTACCTCAGGGGATCGAAAACTAGTAAAATTCAATCTTTCAGGATCTGACAACGGCCTAATGGGTTCAGTGGTTACATCTATTGATACCGGAAAGTTATCTTCAGAAGATAAAGAGAAAATAGCACCACCAAAATAACGTATGTTCACAAATTGGAAGGCTACAATAAAAACAAAAACTAGAGCAGCAAATCGTAACAATTTCATAGCTTCTGACTCGATGGGAATGATTTGGACTCCTAAACTTAGCAACTAGATTCTGGTGTGGCAAATGCTATTATGTTGCCACAGATTCAACACCTACTCCAATGGCACAGTGAACATCATCACCATCTTAACCACAAAATCTGCAGGATTGAATAATACAGAGAATTTGAATTCAAACACACGAATTGGATGTTACATAACTGAATATTTACTGGAATGGATCTTAAATCTGAGATATCATGTGAAAAAGTAATTATTTTTTAATCTGTTTTTCAGGGGATCTTATAAGCTAGGACTATCACCCATTTACCGGAAAACAAAAAGAATCGTAATGAAGAAGAAGATAGCTCAGCTTAATATGTCAAGCAATTATATCCTAACTTCAATACGAAATTGATTCAAGAGCGGAAGACAAATCAAACAATTGCAGTCAATTAGCAAGAACTCACAACAACCGGAGAGGATTAATCAGCCAAGATATTTCAATCGTTTCGTGGCCAAGAATTTTCCCACTATTTCAAGGAAAGCTGCGGAGAAGGAAGGAAGAATATAAGACTCACATACTCTAATTTTTTCTTTCTTTCTATTTTTTCCCACAAAAACAATTAAAAAAGGAAAAAAAAAAGGTGTAAAGGACCTAACTTTTTTTT
>VBRH01000006.1:241702-263269 GCA_014578085.1 Cardamine resedifolia | reverse complement strand
TTGTAAAAAGGGTTTGCAATTATATATAAAAGTTTTTCATGCAAAAGATATTGTAGTTTTGAGAATGCATGGGTTTATTTACACACTATGGAGTTTTGATCAAATGAACCATGCTAGTTTTCGTACCAGAAACAAAAAAAAAATTGTTGGAACAAAATTTCATTTAGATTCGACAGTGCTTATATAGGCGTCACTGACACTCATATTCTTCGAGCTACCAACACTTGAAAAGAGGAACACAAAAATTAGTTTTTGTGATATTTATTGTTTTAACAAGGTTAGGTAGGTTTCTATAGTTATTCTCAGATTCGAGGGATTTGCACAGTAAACAAAAATGATCAGTTTTCGTTATACACATCTTTTTTTAGTCACTCTGAAATTCACATAACAGATACAGATTTCGAACATTAGTTTAAATTCCGACTTTGGATTTTCGGGTTCTATAGAAAAGAAAAATAAAATAAAAAGGCTGATCGAAAGTTACTATTAAATCAACAAGTTGGCCTTTAAAACTGATGCATTGAGCATTGTATATAAAACAATTCAAAATCAAATCACGGGAGAAAAAAAGTTTCTTGGCTATATACGTCACATGCCTCATAGATTTGATATTCTTGAAAATGAGACTTATTTATGAATATTAAGCTTAAACCACAAACGTAGACTGAAACTGTCATATCCTAACATGCCCACTTTGTGCATTTTCCTAATATGTATGTACTGCAAACAGAATCTTAGATTTCTGTTCACACAAAAATAAGTGTGACTCACCAAAAGTAGATCGAATTTTAGTAAAGTGATTGATATCTAAAAATATCATATTTTTCTAGAGTAGTACTAAGCGCAATTTTATTATAAATCTTAGCTTTACAAAATATGTTTCGATGACAAATGACAACTACAGAAAAAAGTTTGATTGATATTTCCAATAATTTTCAGAAAGAAACATCAGGTTTGTAAATTTAAATCTTTTAACCTATTTTTTTTCCATCTTGAAACCCTAATTTTTGGACAAGGCAAAAACAACTTCCATCCGAATTACTGCAGTATAACCTTAACCTCTTGCCAAATCACATATTTGACTTTAAAAACAATACTGTTCACACAAAATTAAAATAGAAACATCAAACAACTACAAATATATTGTTTTTTAGTTAACAAAATAAAAACATAAAACAAGAAAGAAACCAACAAAATGAGACCTTTTGAATCGCGTTTCACAACATACTGAGCCATCGCTTAGAGCCTTTAGGTCTTGTAATCTCTTTGTTTCTCCTCCTTGTAATAGTTTTCTTGTTTCTGTTTCCTCGAGATATCCTCGGCATATCGACGCCATAAGATTTCCCTATCTTTTCGGGGCATCTTGCTGTACCTGATATCGGGTTTCAGTACTTGTTTAGCCGTTGACCATGAGTTAAGAACCGTCTTTCCGTCATCTGTCTGTTGAGAAGCAGCTTCAGAAGACAAGACTTCTACTAGAAGAGATTTGAAGTCATGGGCACAACGCTGTTCAACAAAATAAGAAATATTCAGATAAATAGGCAAACAGAGTATGTTTCTTTCCTCAAATTCACGGAAAAGGAGTGAAGCCAAAAAAAGATCCACCATAGTCGGTTTAGTTCTGATCATATGGTAAGCTTTACAGATGAGTAGTACATGTACCTCATATAATGCCTTTATGTGGTCTCGGAATAGCTTCTCTTTATCAGCAGGATCTAAATCTGGATTAGAGGCGCGTTTTTGAGGATCTCTCTCAAGTTTCAGCTTAGATTCCGTCCACGATGCCTTCAGATGGTGGCAAAGAAAGATTTACCAATCAGAATCCCCACATAGCAAAGAAACTAAACAATAACTCTAATCTATGCATTCTTAAGCCCAAATGAAATCTTTAACTCAGCTACATAAAAAAAGTAGTAAAACCAAGTAGAAATACCTCAGGGTCTCTGATTTTTTCCACTAGCAAAGCTTGAAAAGAGGAGCTTGCCTCTTTCCTTCTAATTTTTTGTCGTACTCTTTCCACCTCTTGCACCTCTCTTTCCTTCCGTTTCCGCATCTCCCGCTCCCGTTCTCTCAGTTTATCCTGAAACCAATTTCAGGAATCACAGACATATATACAAAATACACAAGTGTCTATATAGTTTCCAGCATTTAAGATGGCCAGATATATATAAAGTCAATTTATATATTCACATGAATTACGAATATATAAAGATAATTTACCTCTTCGTCTCTGGCTTTCATATCATGATCATCTCCCCTTTGTGCAGCTTTTAGTTCCGCAATGTACTCATTATAAAAAACCTCCCTGTCCTCATGTGCAACGGATCGATATCTCGGTTCATTTCTCAGATTATCCTTCACCTAATAAAACAGGGGAGAAAAATATCATATAGGTAGTAGTAGTACGCTAAACAGTTAAAAATGGTACCAATCAAAAGATGAATTTGATAAGAGATAAGACACATAAAATTAATACTAGTAATATTATAATTCCCTCAAACAGCATAAGTTCCTGAAAACTTTAGAATTTTTCCATACTCTATCTCTCTTGCTCGCAAACGATAGAAACATATATGCTACCTACCTTGGACCAATGTGAATTTATTGATATTTCTCTTTCACGTAGCATTTTCTTGAAATCAGAGGCAGCTGCTGCGCGAATTACTAGCGCCTTTTGTTCAGCAGTCCGTTTCAAAGAAAGGACTCTGCAACAGGCACAGGGAAACTATAAGAGCCCAGACAGAGAAGAACTATAAGACACTCAAAAACCCCACATGCAGAAAAAAACATCATAAAGGGCATGTCAATCTTGTACAGGGAAAAACTTTCCCAAAAAAGATCCACACAGTTACTCGCAATTACACTAAGAAAGTAAAAAAAAATATGACAGTGAAGTCATATTTTTTTACTAAAACAACAACCGTGACAAACAGAATACATTAGTAAACTCACCTGAAAAACTACAAGTCGCCTCTTAAGTGGATTGTGAGGGATGAATAAAAAAAACAAGCATGGCTGCCCGCACAATCAACCCCTAGCTAAGCCTACTATTTTGGTTTGAACACAAACCCAGAATTATCTGTGAGCACTCTCCTCAAACCTGTCACACCCCTAACCAACTAGTCATAGAGAACACAAAATGCTATGACCACAGAAGCCAGGAGAAATCCATGTCTAAACTCAAAACATCCCAAAGCAACAGGGAAAGACACATCCAGTGTAAACTTTAAGGCTATACACAAAACTTTTCAACAAACATATTACATAGAATATGATCGCCAGATATAGATTGGTACCTTTCATTCAGCAAAGCCTCCCGCTCCTTCCGCTCAAGTGCTTCGAACCGGAGGTCATGTCCCCATTTCTTTTTAAAGGCACGATAATCAGTGTGTTGATCAATGTCCTGGAAAAATTAGGATGATAATAAATTCCCACAAGAGATATAGAAGTTGAGAACATCCAAAACCAAATAATAAAAATGTCTAAGGACGCCAGGTAGCTCAAAGTAAAAATATATTCAGTTCCTTAAAAAAGATTTACCGCAGACGATTCATCCAGTAACTGCCTGAAACCTTCAATAGCTGTCCTATGAGCAGCACGCTTTTCCCTACGTTCTTCCTCAGCGCGTGTCTTTACGTACTGCTCGAATAAAGATCTTCTAACAGAATGACTTGGTATTGCCTGCAAGAAAAACGAACTCTTCAAATAAAAATACAAAATCGAGAAAGTCCATAGTGCAAGCTGTGGCACTATAACAGGAAAAATGAAATATTAACACAGCACTAGTTCCTCAGCATTCAATGAGCTAATAAGAAAAAATTTCTGGCAACAGAACATAAGAACAGGATAAGATATCAAAATATTGTCACAATCTTTAGGCTTGACAGACCTTAAAGCGAGGGTCAAAGATAATTTTTGGCAATTCCTTCTCCCATTTAGAAAACGGTGCAATTCCTTTCTCTTTCAGCATTTCCTGCAAAATTTAGCAAAAAATAAAGTAATAAGAAACAAAATATTAGATAAGTGGACAAAATACCCTAGAAATATAATTCAATCTGAATAATTTCAAGGTTTCCAAAGTTGAATATTTCCACTAGAAGTTGACACCATTATCAATTATACTTAAACATGAAAAGCATTATGACATTCTGATATTCCAACAAGATCCATATACAGAGGAAAATTTCAATGCATGATCTTCTCTTCTTCTCAAGAATGCTTTAAATCAGATGCATCTGAATGGCTAAATTTAACTTGCAGAAAGGAAAACATGACAAAAGAAATCTATACCAAACCCAATGTCAAAAACGACAAAAAACAAGACCACAAGGACTTTTCACAGGTCCAGGCTACACAATACCTTAAACTGTTTGAAACACTCTTCCTTCGATGGCCCACTATCTTCATCTTCGGAATCTGAAGATGAATCAGAAAGGTCCCCAGCTCCAGGAGCATCTTTTACCTTACCCATACCATTCCCACTTTCTCCACTTGGTGTGACCTCAATTTCTTTACCGCCATTACCTTCAGATGTTGTCGTAGATGAGACGGGCACTCCAGAATCATGGAGTTTCTTTTTAACCAAATCCAGTGCCGACGAACCAAAATTTGCAGGTTTTAGAGATGCAGCATCCCGGCCACCGTTGCTAATAGCAGGTGCGCTCAAACTTAATTGATCGGAACCCTTTTCAGTTAAATCAGAACTTGTCACAGAAGCTAAACTCTCCATAGCCCTCTCCTCCGGTTTCTTCCCCAAATCTTTCACTTCTGTCGGAATTTGCCAGCTGCTGACCTTTGTTTTATTATTGTAGTAATATTTTTTGCCGTCATTTGTTGACACAAGAGCCCAATCCGTCCCAGGTAAATTCTCCCTACATTTGGTACAAGTAAGATGAGATATGTATAATCTGTACAAAATATTTTAGCAGGCTGAAAGTAATTCAACAAAATATAAGGTTGTTGATTTCATGGGAATGAAATTGTTGGCGACCTAGTAGAAGATACACTAGAGATATAAATATAATGTCTCACGCAGAACCAAGCTAACCAGTATCAGTGAAAATATAATAACTAATTCTATCAGAAAAAGTTTCAATCTAAGAACTCACATAGAAACAGGAATTGGCTGCACCGGCACTCTATCAGGCTGCAAAATTTAAGCAAAATTAATAGATTATAAATTGCTTGCAACATGAAATGCTGTAGATGCATTATCAAGGCATACTCAAACAAATATCCTTCATAAGCTTTTTGCACTAGCATTAAACGGCAAGCAATTCATATTTACCGCCTGCGAATAACTTAAGGTGGATTGTGTAACAATTCACATTCTCTTACAACAAGTTCACTGCAATAAAGTAACTCGACAATCTTAAGCAACTTCACAAACCATGTAAAACATGGTTTGTAGTATATGTAAAACAAATTTGGATACCAACTAAGGATCACAATCCCAATATAAGGCACAGATAATAGAGAATAATGTTTTTAGCAGCTAAAGAACATATGACATCTAGTACTATAAAAAAAATTGAATCAAAATTTGACATTTTAAAACTTGGACTCAAATATACCAAAAGATGCAAATACCTACTATAGACATGAACTCCGAAGTAACATGTTGTGAAGCAAAATAGGTCGGATATGATACCTTATTTAATAAATGTAGTTTCAACTAATGAACAAACCATGTAATCAGCTATACCCACCTCCCCTTTAAAACCAGGAGGCTTTTCATAGGTCGATTGCCCCGTCACAGAATTGTAATAGTAAACAACTCCTGTTTCTGATTTATGTGCAGTCCAGGTATCTAACCGATTTCCTAGTAGTTGAGAACCAGCTCTGTCCTCTGCGAAATACAAGATGATCCTGATAAAGGGTATGTAAACTAAATAGTATAACCATTAAGGTCAAACAGCTCTTACATGGATCAGTAATCTATCATGAAACCTCGAGCATACCAATTCCTGAGAGCGCTTCTGTCTTTTGCCCGAGAGAAGTATCAAGCTGATGACCTGGTAACGCATGAACAGCACCAGCACTTCCCATAGGAGTGGCACCAAGCGGTTGAGAACCAGAATATGGTAGGTTAGGAGACATTCCACGAACTGGAAACGGATATGAACCAGGAAAAGGAGTAGGATGTGAAAGAAAAGGTGCCCTGGGAATACCACCCATAGGAGGAGGCTGCAACCACATTCCTTGAGGCATTGTTGGCAGAGAATGATATGGAGGATAAATGTGCGGATGAATACCAGGATTAATGTGAGCAAGACCTGCAGGTGTCCCGGGTCTTGGAGTTGTAGAAAAAGGGTTGGAACCAGGAAAAGCAGGCGGAGATATCATATGTCCAGGAGGGGCGAGTGTTCCTGGTCGACCAAAAGGTGGATTTAGTAGCATGGGGGAAGCTTGAGGTATGGGATTAACATTAAAGGAGGCTGCAACATTAGAACTCCACTGTGCAGTAAGAGAAGATGGAACTGGCTGAGAGACAAAACCTGTACTAGCAATCTGCACAACAGCAAACCAAAACATCATAAAACCAGTTAAGAGACTTGAAGGAAACGACCTGAAAACAGATGAAGCAGCATGTGTTCAAAGCTTATACTAATAAAGGTTGAATCCTGGCAAATTCTATTAGTGAATTCAATCAGAATGACCTCAAAATTCGATATTCAACAAGAGAGGTGGATTGTCATAGCTGGTGTTGGTCTATATGCATTCATCTAAGCAGCACTGAAGATGAAACAATTATGCAACAATTAGAAGACCTAAGAAATGAGCGTTGAACAACATACAGACATCGGGGGTTGCTCCTTCAGCTCCGACTGATTACTGCCTGGAGAGACACTCGAAGCAGTAGGCAAAACTGGACCACTTGGTGGCGGACGGGCGAAGATACCTTGTCCCGCAGATGCAGCCGTCGTATACGGCAGCTCCGTCGTATTTTCCCCTTCCATTACCTTTGACGAGTAAATCTGCGGCGGTATTGAGTATCAGTCGCCAACGAGAAATTACCGGCGGTTTCGTCGAAGCTTCTAGGCGCGAAGGTAGAAGTTAGGGTTTAGGAAAAACTAGAGTGGAAGAGAATCAGAAATCGATGTCGCGCGATTCAGGAGAAACGAATGTCTGCCGACGGTTAGATAGTGGGATGGTTGAAACTATGGACGGCTGAGATTACGTTCCGTGGAAAAAAGAAGGATATATTTTAATTACGGAAAAGACCTTGCGTTTTAGGATATTCTGAAAATAGCCCTGTTTTTTAATCTGTCATTTGACCACCCCTGCATACTACCCACGCGTGAGATCCCCTAGGTCTCTTACATCTAAAATCTAAAATAAAAACACGTGGCTAATGTGGTTTAATTCAAAAAGTATATAGAATCCCTATTCAAACAAAAGAAAATTGAAAATTGAAAGTTGACCGGAAATAGCTATTTAATGACTATAGTTATTGACAATTCGACAAAATAAAACAACACTAATAAACTTGGTTCAAATTTATTTTATGTTTTCATCTTAGTCGAAATTGGAAACTAACTTTTGTAAGTCTATGGAATGTCGGATCTTCATGTCATATATAGTGATCAATTATAATTAAAATTGAAAGGAAAATACTACAATTTTTCTAAGAGTTCAACTATTATACAATCATGAGTTGGTTAACCGTATTTTTATTGATAAAGCTAGACGATGATTGTGTTATAAATAGACATATATTTTTAAAATCGTTTAATAGACATATATATATATATATACACAGTTTTGATAGAAAACAAAAGTTTGAATAATAAAAATAAAATATATTTTTTAAAAATAAGAAAATATTTATACAAATATAAAATGGATATTTCCAAACAAGTAAACATCTATTTCAACTTTAAACCATATACTTTTATTTAATCAACCGTATCCTTAAATCTTTTATCTCTAACTAATCACATGTATTCACTACCATTTGCTGTGGTTGGAGAGCTATATCATTTTGACCTATTAACTAATGCGCCTAAAGCTATTTTCTGATCACATGTTTTCACATAATAAAATTTATGGTCGGAAAATGGTGGACGAGTGCCGACTCTGACCCACGTGTGAAAGTGTCCAAAGAGCCAAAAATTATGGGAACTAGTACCATTCCATTCTTCGTTAGTTCGCCGACCTCTCATTCTCTGAAGATATAATTTACACACAATGCCGATCAATATCATTGGTTGAATACAAAATATACAAACTTTTTTTTTTGTTATTGATAAAGGGTTTCAAAATATACAAATCTTCATCCCTGTGTGTTTGTAACATGTTTTGATTAACCTAGAGTAACAAAACCTAAGCTTCTAAAACAAAATCTTCGATTAACTCGAACATTTTATTCTAGTATTTATTTTACCGTGAATAACGCGTTCCACAAAGCATAAATGGCTCAAGGGGTCCAATATATAGTCGCATATTCTGGGTCGCATAGGTAGAACAAAACAATATACTCTGCGCCAATTCGTCTGCCAATTCTATCTCTCTGCATTCCTCCTATCGTCTCGCTATTCATTTCCAACTTCGTCAATTTTGAAATATATAGCTCAGTGTTCATATTGCTTTGAGACCGTCGCTATTGTTATTTGTGTCTTGGCTGTGTTAGCGGCGGAGATGTGTCAATTTGATTCACCTGCGTGGAGTTTCCGGTGAATAAGATTGATAAATGATTCTACAATCTTCTTCTTGTTCTACTTTCGATTTCACGTCTTATGTGTCACGTCGTGTGCTCTGTCCTTGCTCCAATGAGCACGGCCTGATTGTGTTCTCCGATGGATTCTCGAGGAGGCGTGTTCTCCGCCGGAAGTTCAGAGTTCAGGCGACGAATGCGAATTCGAATTCGAATTCTATGTTTGTTTCCAGTGGAATTCGCGGAGATTCGAAGAACATAGGATTAGCGGATTCGGCGAGAAGTCTTGTGGTTGCTCGGTTTTCGAATGAATTCGAAGAAGAAGAAGAATCTTCATCTTCTCAGGAGTCTGCAATTCGGAATGATCAAAACAATTTCACTAACTTTAGAGAAGACCCGATTGTGGATAAGCTCAGGACTCAGCTAGGTGCAATCCACCCAATCCCGTCGCCGCCAATTAATAGTAGTAATGCGATTGGTTTATTTGCGTTTTTCTTCTTTGTTGGTGTTGTTTGCGACAAGCTATGGACGTGGAGAAAGAGACGGAGACAAATGGCCGGTGACGGAGGTCAGAGAGGAGGCGGGCCATGGGCACAGCTTCCCACCAGCTTCGCGTTGTCCCTTGAGAAGGATTTGCAAAGGAAAGAGTCAGTGGAGTGGGTAAACATGGTGTTGGTGAAGCTTTGGAAAGTTTATAGAGGTGGAATTGAGAATTGGCTGGTTGGATTGTTGCAGCCAGTGATTGATGACTTGAAGAAGCCAGATTATGTGAAGAGAGTTGAAATTAAGCAATTCTCTCTCGGGGATGAGCCTTTGTCTGTTAGAAATGTTGAGAGGAGGACATCTCGCCGTGTCAATGACTTGCAGTAAGTTTATACATTGGTGCCATTGCCTTCGTTACTTGCTCTCTCATATGTTAGGTAACTAATGCATTGTGTAGGTCGATCAAAGTGGGATGATTCTTAGTTGGTGAATTCTTTTGGAGCTTGGGTACTTTAAACTGTCTGTTCACGGCTCAGTTGAAGGTTGCTTATGCTGTCATTTTTCTTCCTATAGGTACCAGATTGGTCTTCGGTATACTGGTGGTGCTCGGATGCTGTTAATGCTCTCTTTAAAATTTGGTATCATCCCAGTAGTCGTGCCAGTCGGTATTCGGGATTTTGACATTGACGGTGAGCTTTGGGTTAAATTAAGATTGATCCCATCAGCTCCTTGGGTTGGAGCAGCATCATGGGCTTTTGTATCACTTCCAAAGATAAAATTTGAGCTGGCACCCTTCCGATTGTTTAATCTAATGGGTATGAGTTTATCAGTATTGCCTCTTGCTTTCTCAAAACCTCATTTATGTCACATTTTTCATCTTCTTATAGAGTAAACACACAATCATTTATTTGGTGAATTGTTAAGTTTTTGACAATATATAATGTGGAAAGGTTAGACTTAACTTGCTGAATAATGTGGAAAGAAAATCTCCTTTAATTTTAAATGATGTACATTAGTAATTGCTCATATCATTTTCTTCTTTTTGCATGAATGCTTTGGATGATAACATCAGGAATTCCTGTTCTATCAATGTAAGTCTTACTATGACCATCTTGTTTGCTGAACATTACTATTCTTGTTCAACCAAAGGTTCAATACTTCATTGGTTAAGTGCTTCGTACTTGAAAAGTTGTTTCTTGTTCATACAAGGTATACAGTTGTAGAAAGGAGTTTCATAACTTCTCTTAGCTTTATATACTCCCAAAATTCACAAAACACAAAAAGAAATATATATATTCTCTTAGCTTGAAAAGTTGTTTCTTTTTGTGTTTTGTGAATTTTGGGAGTATATACTCTAAGTTGCAATACTGCATTATTCTGATCAGATACTGTCCTCTCTGTTTATTGTTTATCCTTCTCGATGTTTTGATATATCAGTTTCTTTCCTCCTTCGTTCGCCTCATCTCTTTCAGGTTCTTGACCAAACTGTCACCTCATCTCTTTCAGGTTCTTGACCAAACTGCTGACAGAAGACTTGCCTCGATTATTTGTCCGTCCAAAGAAAATTGTCTTGGATTTCCAGAAAGGAAAAGCTGTTGGACCTGTTTCAGAAGACTTAAAATCTGGAGAAATGCAGGAAGGGAACAAGGATTTTGTTGGGGAACTATCTGTTACTCTTGTAAATGCCCAGAAACTTCCGTACATGTTCTCTGGTAAGCTATACTTACTTTTATACCATATATTCGATTTCGCTGAGTAATAAAAACCGGCTATGTTAATGCTTATATCACATATAAAAAATTCTTCATCACTTTACATGTTTCTTCTTTCAGCACATTTTGTTTGATAATTTGTAACAGGTAGAACAGATCCCTATGTTATCTTACGAATGGGTGATCAAGTTATCCGCAGTAAGAAGAACAGTCAAACTACTGTGATTGGGCCTCCTGGTCAGCCAATCTGGAATCAGGTGACCTGCTTAAATCATCTTAATGGCTTATTCATGGTCTGGTGATATAAATAGTATTTGTCAAATTGCGAAATTTTAATATAATATTTCTGTATCATAAACATTGTCAGGACTTCCAATTCCTTGTTTCAAATCCTAGGGAGCAAGTATTACAAATTGAAGTCAATGATTGCCTTGGATTCGCTGATATGGCTATTGGTATTGGAGAGGTAAATCATCTTCCTGTTCGTAATCTGCAGAAAAATAGCTTGATATGTTAACAGTAATGATTTCTCAAGATGATGATCATATACTTTGATATCAAGCTTTTTCATGTTTGTAAAGTGTCATAATACAATAACCCAGTTCCATCCCATTATTCTCTGCACAATATCTCAACTAAAGGGTTTGATTTGAGAAGATGAGGCTGAGAACAAGCATCAATGCTGATAAGATTTCAGCTTGCTTTCAATTTATGATGTAAAAACTATGTGATCGAATGAGTAAAAAAACAGTGGGTAAAAAATCAATTGCCGCAATGACAATGTCTTTGCTGTATTAGTATTACCTTATATTATGCGATCATGTCACACATCTTTTCAAAAGTTTGCATCTCATTGTTCAGGTTACACACCCTAACGGTTATTGATCTTCTTGTCAGTACACAAGGGGCACCTATATTCACTTAGTTAGTCTTGGCACAATTGCTATTCCAGCTTCTATGCAACCAATTCCCATGTTCCTTCACAAAAACCTGACTGCAGTTTGAGTAGGCAGCATCTGCTCTGATAGCTTGTCATTATCAGGCAATTGGTTGCTTAGCTATTAATCTGAAAATTTCTGCATTAGTTGCCAGGAAAATAGTGCTGATTATTTCATTTGCTGTCTTCAAAACCTTATTACTTGATTATACATCCAGGTTGACCTTGGATCACTGCCCGATACGGTTCCTACAGACAGAATTGTTGTTTTGCGTGGTGGTTGGAGTTTGTTCGGAAAGGGATCTACTGGAGAAATACTACTCCGGCTTACATACAAAGCATATGTGGAGGACGAAGAAGATGATAAACGTAATGCAAAACCCATATATGCAGATGCTTCCGACGATGAAATGTCTGATTCAGAAGAACCTAGCTCTTTCGTGCAGAATGACAAGATTCCTTCTGATGATATTAGTCAAGAGTCATTTATGAACGTGCTGTCTGCATTGATTTTGAGCGAGGAGTTTCAAGGCATAGTTTCATCAGAAGCTGAGAACAATAAACTTGATGATAGTGAAACAAGCGTGTCACCAGTACCTTCCAAGGCTGGGGTGGACTCAAAATCTCGACAGGAAGATCCTGACAAAGGGGAAATTTCAGATCTGGAAGTGAAAAATGCGAACTCTGATAGAGGTTCTATTGATGATGGAGGTATCTTGAGTCTCTGTTGTACTCTCACCATGATTTTGTTTCTATGGTTGTGTGGTCTAAACCTATTAAGCTTTCTAATTTCAGGATTAGCATTATTGTGGTTCAGTGTAATCACTTCTGTGCTGGTGCTCGTTGCTATCAACATTGGTGGCTCAAGTTTCTTCAACCCGTAAGATGGTGTTGTTTGGATCACTAGCGATTTCTTTTGCCAAAGTAAGTCTCTGAACCTAGAAATGGAAACTTTGTTAGTTTTGCCTATGGTTGCCACTGCCAATATCAGTTGAATTTACTTGAATAGATATATGGATTCACCAGTCTTGTAATCTGTACGGTTTCCCACTGAATTTATGCTTGGCATAGTTTCTGTTTTGGCTTTTCATATTAAATCTGATACCTACGTTGAAAATGATGAACTAAAGTTTCTGTAACTGAGAACCTAGCATACAGCTTACAGTAGAAACTTAAAAAACATTGTGGTGTTTTGTAAAGATTGTGCGATTTGCGCAATGGTCTGGTGAAGTCTTCTATTTGATGTGACATAGCTCTGCTGTTTGCATTTATTAGTGTCCCATTGTTGATTGACTGACCAAAGCCTTTTATTTAATGGCAGGTTGATTAAATATTCTCTTCTCGGCCTTAGAGATGGCTTATAACGAGGTCTCAGTTTTGTGTTTACATTCTAATGCTGTTGTTGCATGTAGAAGAGGGGCACTTATTCGCGGCAGAAAGTTTATAGGATTTATTTCAGCCAATCTCTTATAACTGTGAATCAACGTGTATACCAGTGGTTCGTTATAGTACATGAAAAAGTTATCCTATATTCAAATTAAGATTTTTTTTACTGCAAGGATTCCATATCACATTGCACGAAGACACCTTCTATTAGCAGTCACCAACTTGTATAGGCTTGAGAAAAGTGTTCTTCTAGGAATTTTTGGTGGAAGTTTACACATGAAAGTAGTAATGATTTTTTCACTTGGCCTTTTTTTTTTTTTTTTTTTTGTGTTCATCTAGTTTTGTCCATATTGTTAGATACAGATATTGTAATATTCTGCCATGGATATGGCATTTTGGAGGAGCAACAAAAGGTTCATGGAGATATCTATGGCAAGGTACATTTATCTTCTTCTTCTTTTTGTTATTTATGGAGATATGCTCTCAAATATCTAATCTCATTTCTTCTCAAATATCTCTTTGCGTTATTTTGTTTGAAATAGCATTTCACAACCCGCAAACAAATATTGTTGCTGCTACATACACACGCTGGAAATAAGACTAGACTACTGGTTATTTTTCAGTGATAAACCCAAGCCAAAGGCGCAAGATAGTCAACATGACTGGTCATTTTCTGAATTAACTGTTGAGAAGTGATTTCTTTTCAAATGTTGAAGAAATTAACATATTTGTGTTAAATTTTGAGTAGGGTAACAATGTATCGTCGAGTGAAAAGAATCTAAAACTCAAAGATCTTTTTCGGGAATGATTGATTGTTATTGCTAAAATCATTCATGGATTCTGTATTGTGTTAAACAAGAATGCAACTTACATTATAACATGTTCTATATTTATTAGTTAATTGCACGTTAAGAGGACGATTAGATCTAAAACTTATTGTAAGAACATGCAATCAAACAAAAAGGTGAAATAGATTAAAATAAAAACGGGATCGTGGGGTGCATTAAACTAAGTGATTTTTTCGCTCTCTCTTTTAGAAAAAATAGTAATAAAAAAAGGTAGTGGCAGATAACAAAAAAGTTTAATAATATTTGGGGGATTAATAAGTGGGAAAAATAGAGAGTAGAGAACTTTAATATTACAAAATGAGGAAGAGAAATCACGTGAAGAAGTTGAGATCACGTCAGGCACATGTGGAGGAGGACAGTCCTCGTTCATAGGTGTGTTTGTTATCTTCAACTCTCTTCGGTTTCTCCGTTCTATTTTGTCTTTTTCTTTCTCATTTTTCCCCTATATATTGTTCACTATTTCTTTACTACAACAAGTCTACAATAATGTAATTAATCTTTCCAATAGAACCTTAAAAAATTGTTTAGCCATTATGCGTTATAATCTTTACAAATCACGATCTATGTGCCCTGTCTCGTGTTTATTCACACTTCTTTCAAAAGAATGGAGCTACGAATTAAATTAGTAAATAAAATTTCAATGGACAAACACGGGTTTTGTTGATGCAGAAATGACGCATGGGTTGATTTGCCTTGGACCAAATACTAATGTCGTGTATTGGATATATATAATAAAAATAAATTTGGTGTTTCTTTAGTGTAAACATTCGTGTCCCTGATTGGCTTGCACTTGATGTAATACCAATCTTTGATACATGAAATTTCAACTGTTGACCTAAAAAAAAAGTTTGGGGTCTGCACGAATTATAAGCAGCCAAAAAAAAATTCCATGCTCTAGATCTGTCTATATATATGTTTGCATACACTATACGAGCTTTTAACGAAAAAACTTGTCAAGCGTGAATCAAATTTATTAAATACTGAGTAGTTCGCCAAATAGAAAAAAATATACATATGTTTACATTACATTAAAAGATGATTTGTTGTTGTATGTATATATCTGAGTAAGAAAAGTGCCATTTTCCTATATAAAACATACTTTATATGCGATTTTGCAAGAGCTGGATATCCTTTTCAAACAGACAATCATCCCTGTAAAAATATTTGTCAAATAAATATTTACTTTTTGGCGACAAAAAATGTACTTTTGAGCAATTGATTACTTTTAAGTTTAAAGCGTAACTAATTTTTTTAAAAGTCACGATTTATCAAATAAACGTTCAAGTGGATATTATTCGGTTACTTTTAAAAAAATTTAGCAGCTCTTGGGAGGAAATCATTGGTTATAATATTATAAATTGAGATCTTTTCACCAAATAAACATGATAGTTTTTTCTTAATCATTATTATGTAGGCACTGATAATGTTACCAATAATTTTGATATATGAATTCTGATGAAAAACATGGATAAAACATTTCTCATTGTTTTCTCCAATATTGTTTTCTGATAATGTCCAAAATATTATATGCAGTGCTTTTTGCTCCAATCATGACCTATCCACTACGGTCGCCTGTACAAAAATATGAAAACGAAATGTTTGAGATGTATTCAGAATTCTTATAATTATTATGATATGAAAATTGAAAAGTAATACTAAAGTACTTGTTGCTAAAAAACAATATAGGATAGGCTAGTTTAGTAACCTTCACGAAGATACGACCTTACTTGAACAGGATCTGTTCTATAGGCTCGTACCTCTGTATCCTTGGTTTCTAATAAGGAGACAGGCCCTTAATAACTCTGGCTTTATGGCATATACTCTAAGGTGCATTAACAAACATGTAGGACTTTTTCACAAAAAGCATTTAGAAAACAAAATTCAAAACAATTAACCCGTAAGAATGTATTTTAATTTTTTTTATTTTTGACAAATTTATATTTTCTTGATTGGACACATCACACATGACATGTCTTCCAGTCTTTGTATACGTGTAATTTATTGTCACTTATACCAAAAGAAAGTATTATTTCTCTAAACGGGGGTAGGTTACCTTTAAAATGAAATTCAAATTGCTAGATTTTTGCCATTTATTTTAATTTTAACTATATATAGCAGTAACTCTTTTAAAAGAAATATCTATATATTTTAATAGTAAAAAGTAAAAAGAGTAGGAATTGTGGTTTTAGAAAGAAAACAAAAAGTAAGAAATTATATTTTTGAAGATATGGTATTTAATGTCTAGGTAGGATTCACCTATAGTTTATAAATATCAACAGAGTTGTGAAAAAAGTACTAAGAAAACATGATGATTTATTGGATTAAGAATTGTAAGATGTTTGAAACCAGTTAACACAAAATATAATTTTATTTGAACATAGTTTACTAAAAAGTAAAAACATAAAAAAATTCAGATAATTCAGATTTTGAATTAGGACATGCTCTTGTTTTTGTATATAACACCAAGAATTCAATAACTAAAAACGTTTCTTCTGTATATAACACAAGTGACGTGTCAAAATTACAACTAATATATAATTGCAATAACAAGAATAAATTTAGAAAATTAGAAAAAGAAAAACAACTTATAGCAAACCATAAAAACAGTATATAATGTTGTTACAAGTATATATTTTTTTTAATTCTATATATTTTATAATTAGTTTTGTGAAATAAACTTGTTTTGCCTTAAACAAAAGAAATATACCTTGTTTTGTGCGATAATTGCAAAGTGAAGCAAGGCTGGCTTTTTTATAAAGAGAATCATCTTTCACTGTTCGGACACTTTCACATCTCATCCTCTCTCTCTACCCCCTTTGGATTCTTCAGGTACTTACTTCCCTCTCTCTCTCTCAGTCGCTGATTTATCTTCTTCTTTTTTTTTTTGTGGTTAGATCTCTCCAACTTAGTTGATAGTTGCTACATACCTTATCACAAGTGAACCATTTACGTTTTGAATTTTAACCATCTCTGTCTTCGAATTTCAAGCAAAATTTCACATTTTTCTCAAAAAAAGAAGAAGACATTGTTGCTTCTGATAACTCTGTAGGAAGAGCAGATGTGTAGATCTATGGAGTAGAACCAAAATCTAGTACTTTGTGTTTACTTGTCATTTCCACTAGTTGTTGTTGTATCAGTTTGGTCCAACCATTTATATTTATACAAGAACATAACTTCATGTCTCTTTGTCTTTCTGTTCACACTCTACTGCTTACAGATTAATTGCATATATATATATATATATATATATGCTTGTTAATATGTTTATGGATTCAAGAAATTAACCCTATAGTATTTTTGTGGATTTATATTTCATTTTTTTTGAGCCTTGTTGAGTTTTTACAGTGATAGATTTGAAACTCTCAAAGTTTGGTTGATTTTATAGCATTGTTTTCTTTTTTGATGCAGTGAGAAGAGGAATCTCAAAGTGTCGGCGAAATGTCAGATCTTCAAGCACCGCTTGTGAGGCCCAAGAGGAAGAAGACTTGGGTTGATTACTTTGTCAAGTTTAGATGGATCATTGTCATTTTCATCGTCCTTCCATTCTCAGCCACATTCTACTTCCTCATCTACCTTGGGGACATGTGGTCTGAGTCCAAATCATATCAGAAACGCCAGAAGGAACACGACGACAATGTCAGGAAAGTCATCAAAAGGCTCAAGGATAGGGACGCTGCTAAGGACGGGCTTGTCTGCACTGCGCGTAAGCCCTGGATCGCTGTGGGAATGAGGAACGTTGACTACAAGAGAGCCCGGCATTTCGAGGTTGACTTGGGCGAGTTCCGTAACATTCTTGAGATCAACAAGGAGAAGATGATTGCTAGAGTTGAGCCTCTTGTCAACATGGGACAGATTTCTCGTGCTACTGTACCAATGAACCTGTCTCTCGCTGTTGTTGCTGAGCTTGATGACCTTACTGTTGGTGGACTCATCAATGGATATGGTATTGAAGGAAGCTCTCACCTCTTTGGTTTGTTTGCGGATACCGTTGAGGCTTATGAGATTGTTCTAGCTGGTGGGGAACTTGTCCGTGCCACAAAGGATAATGAGTATTCCGATCTTTTCTACGCTATCCCGTGGTCTCAAGGAACACTCGGGCTCCTTGTAGCTGCCGAGATCAGGCTTATACCGATCAAGGAGTACATGAGACTCACTTACATACCAGTCAAGGGAGATCTTCAAGCCTTAGCTCAAGGTTACATTGATTCTTTCGCACCTAAAGACGGTGACAAGACTAAAATCCCAGATTTCGTCGAAGGCATGGTTTACAATCCAACGGAAGGTGTGATGATGGTTGGAACATACGCATCTAAAGCAGAAGCAAAGAAGAAAGGGAACAAAATCAACAATGTGGGATGGTGGTTCAAGCCGTGGTTCTACCAACACGCACAGACCGCGCTGAAAAAGGGACAGTTTGTTGAGTACATCCCGACTAGGGAATACTACCACAGGCACACAAGGTGCTTGTACTGGGAAGGCAAGCTTATTCTTCCGTTTGGTGATCAGTTTTGGTTTAGGTACCTCCTTGGTTGGTTGATGCCTCCAAAGGTGTCTCTTCTTAAGGCCACTCAAGGTGAAGCTATCAGGAACTATTACCATGACATGCATGTTATTCAAGACATGCTTGTTCCTCTTTACAAGGTTGGCGATGCACTCGAATGGGTCCACCGCGAGATGGAGGTAAAAACTAAAAGCTCATTTTCTTGATTGTTCATCTTCTAGTTAAAGATTCTCTTGATGAATGAATTGTTTTGGCTTTTTGGTTGTTTTTACTCTTTCAGGTGTATCCAATTTGGCTTTGCCCACACAAACTCTTCAAGCAGCCAATCAAAGGCCAGATCTACCCAGAACCAGGCTTTGAGTATGAAAACAGACAAGGAGACTCAGAAGATGCTCAGATGTACACTGACGTAGGAGTCTACTACGCACCTGGGCCAGTCCTAAGAGGTGAAGCGTTTGATGGATCAGAAGCTGTGCGTAGGATGGAGAAATGGCTGATAGAGAACCATGGATTCCAGCCTCAGTATGCAGTGTCTGAGCTCGATGAGAAGAGCTTCTGGAGAATGTTTGATGGTGACTTGTATGAGCATTGCCGCAAGAAGTACAGAGCTGTTGGAACTTTCATGAGTGTGTATTACAAGTCGAAGAAAGGAAGAAAGACTGAGAAAGAAGTTAGAGAAGCCGAACAAGCTCATCTCGAAACAGCTTATGCTGAGGCTGATTAAGTAATAAAAAAATAAAGACCCTGTTTGATTAAAATGTATTATTATTATGTGTTTGCTATTTTCAGTTTAGTGTCTTGAAGACTATTTTGTTGTTGTTGTTTGCTTCTTGTTGTTGTTTGACTTTATGGTTTGAGTGATTTTAGAGTTTCAGTTTTGGATTTGCTTATGAGATTTTGTTTGAGATAAATCTTTGTACCATTTGTTTTGGCTTAGATCATCCATGACATAACAGAATCTAATCACTACAACCGAATTTGTCACTGAGTTTGGTTTAAGTAAACCGGTATTTGAAACAAAGTTGACCGACCGGGTGAGGTTTTTGGATAAACTAGGCAGCCATTTCTGAGTATGAATGAGCTCTCTCAGAAAATTTAAAAATCGATCATTAAACGCCGAACCCACTCACTTGAAGCACTTCTCACTCGTAAGCAATTTCCTTTTCTCATTTTTCTCTTTTCATTCATATTCGAAAATTTGTTCCTTCTTTTCCGACTCTGTTTCCATCATATGATTTTTGCGGCTGTAATTTGGAAGTGAAAGGTCTGTTCTTTTTCTATATAAAATGGTGCATAGTAGGTGTTCGACAAAATGCCTAGCTCAAATTCTTCTCATTTCTTTGTTTAAAAATTAACTCTGATTAGAATGTGACTGTGAAGTCTCCATACCCAATTCCTTGTTTTCAGAAATTTGCTTGAGATTATATTTCTTCTTAAATTTCCTGTCTTTTCTATAATTAATACTAAGACTACATCAACAAATATTTCTTGCAGGTGGTTGATTCTTGTATGCAGTATTTGTTCCCCATCCTGTCTTATCTCTATTTCAAGCTGAACAAACCCAATCCTATTAGTATGATTGTTTGATAAACCTTCATAGAATTGCCTTCTGTTTGTGTCCTTCCCTGTGAAAATGTCTCTGGTTTGCTCTTCATCTTGTGTAGCTCCCTTGCCACAGACCCAACAGTCACGTCCAAATTTTCTGAAACCCAAAACATCTACCTTAAGTCTATGTTCTTCTGCCGGCTACCCTAATTATACCACTGGTATTAGGAAGCACATCAATTTCTTGTTCAGAGAACCGCATAAGCTTTATAGGCTAGCAAAGAGTCAGATATTAGTCAGTCAGGAGTCTTTTACAGAGACCAGCACAATAGATATGGATTGGGAAGATCAGGAGGAAATCGAGGACACCGGGTCACCTTGGGAAGGTTCGGTTATGTATAGGAGAAATGCTTCAGTTACGCATGTGGAATACTGCACCACCTTAGAGAGGCTTGGGTTGGGAAGATTGTCAACAGAAGTCTCGAAGAAGAGAGCTTCCACAATGGGACTAAGAGTGACAAAAGATGTGAAGGATTATCCAGATGGCACACCGGTTCAAGTTTCGGTTGATGTCATAAGGAAAAAGAAGAAGCTGAGACTCGATGGAATTGTCAGGACTGTTATCACACTCGGCTGCAACAGGTGTTTTTTCATGAATTCATCACAGCTTCTTTACTATCTTGTAATTTTATCAACTTTGTTATTTACCGGTTTTCTTTTATGTGTTTGAAGGTGTGGTGAGCTAGCAGGTGAGAGCATATTCTCCAACTTCTCGTTATTACTAACCGAAGAGCCAGTTGAAGAACCTGATATCATTGATCTCGGAATCACATTTGGTAATGACAAAGCCAATTCCTTTTCTGGATTGTCGAATGATAAAGAAGAAGATGAGGATGACGATGATGATTCGTGGATAGATTGGGAGGATAAGCTTCATTTTCCGCATGAGGTGAAAGAAATAGATATCTCAAAGCATATAAGAGACTTGGTGCACTTAGAAATCACCATCACTGCAATATGCGATCCTGCGTGTAAAGGAATGTGCTTGAAGTGTGGTGCAAATCTGAATAATAGGAAATGTGATTGTGGGAGAGAAGAGAAGGATAAAGGATATGGACCTCTCGGAAATCTGAGAGAGCAAATGCAACAAAAAGAGGGTCTGAGGAACTAAACTCACCAATACTTGTCTGATTTTGTTTTTTTGTTTGTTTGTTTCTTCTTGGTTTACTGATATAAAACTCAAAATCAGATGTACCATAATTTTCGAAAGTGAATCTTAAGTAGCTAAAGCTTTCTTTAAGCTCATTCATTTGATTTTTTATTCAAAGTCAATAATCAAAAGAGAGAAAAAGATGTTTATTAATGGGCAAAATTTCAAAACGCCAATACGACAGTGTTCTTTAGCTTCACTATTTTCAGAAGTTTACTTGTTAATAACATCTATATTATAAGCATTACATTTGTTATCCCAAGTCAATGAGTTTTTTTTTTTTTTTTTT
>VBRH01000006.1:200974-241686 GCA_014578085.1 Cardamine resedifolia | reverse complement strand
TTTTTTTTTTTTTTTTTTGTTGGGGTATATATTTGAGTATGAACAGTATCAAAATCTTGGTGAGACTTCGAAATAAATATAAAAGAGAGAATCAAAGATTAAAAGGTATCTACTTCTTCTTAAGCTCAAGTAGTCTTGACCATCTCTTATGAACGGAAGCTGCATTTGTCTCACCAACATCTGCAAAAGCAAATCAGAAACCAAAACTCTTTATCCTTATGAACAAGTAACAAACATGTCATAAAGAATAGAGAAACAAAACCAACAAGTGTTGTTGCTTACAATGCAGTGTCGGTTCGGACTTTTCACAGGAATCCGAGCATATATTCTACAATTAAACAGCTATATAAGTGAAACACTTAGACTCCAAACACATGATTTAAGTCGATCTCTGGTTTTGGCCTTATATATTGATTCTATGAAACTTGGAAGTATTTTTAAGTGAATCTTACTTTAGCATAAGTTGTGAGGCGGATAGTGTCTTGTACAAGGGAATCAAGGTTAGCTTCATATCCAGGTCTCACATATATCACCTGCCAAAACAGAGGTTTTACTCTTTTGACATTGTTGTAATGTAGATAGAATATGCAGAGCGCTCATATTATGGATGTTGTACCGAAGGATCATCACCGCCAATATCTGACAGTTGTGAAGCTCGATTTTCCCGACTTGATGGCAAAATCCAGACGGTGAAACTTGTA
Organism: Cardamine resedifolia; assembly: GCA_014578085.1. Classification (NCBI taxonomy): domain Eukaryota; kingdom Viridiplantae; phylum Streptophyta; class Magnoliopsida; order Brassicales; family Brassicaceae; genus Cardamine; species Cardamine resedifolia. Next base: position 240,985 of record VBRH01000006.1, on the reverse strand, counting down.
TCGATCTGGTCACATATATTATTCTCATCAAAACAAGTTTCTTGCTCCATGTTAATATAAAGGTGTCTCGGTTTAGAATGAAAGAGTCACCAGTCGAGGATAAAGAGAGGAGCAAATGCTGCACTTTCTTGCGAAACAAGTCATGATTCTTCCATCTACTGAGAGTCCCATGCTCGCGTGCTTCAAAAGAAATCAAAATCTAATAAAGGCAGCTAAATGATTGGTTGGATAAGAGATAAGAGACAAGAGAGTCCAGATTTCTGATGTTCAAACACTGTACTTACTTGAACACATTAAACCATAAACACAAATCTAATCTGACAACATGACAGTGGTGGAGAAGCTAGACTGGAATGATCTTAGTTTACCCTTTGGACGGAGAGGTCAACAGATACACGGGCATTGGTAGGGCCATCTTCAACAAGATCTTCGAGTTGAAGATCACGCAAAGAGACATCGTACTCAGTGTTCCATTTTCCATTCCATTTTCCTTCACTAGGAGATAAAGTGATCAGACGCTTCACTGTTCTTGAGCTCCCTCCTCCATTTATTGCTGCCTGTGCATTCGTTTATTTGGATCAATTTGCATATTAGATCTTTGTTATATAATCAAAACCCACAAGGAATACAAAACATGCAGTGAATAGAAAAAGTAGAATAGGTAGAGAAGAAGTAATATACGGAAGAAGCTTCGTGTTTCCTGGAGATGGAAGAAATGGGAAGTAGATGAGGGCGTAGAGTAGTATTGCCGGATTCTTTGTTCTTAGAGTTCAAGAGATTTGGAGAGACCAAACAACGTACAGCCATTGATGATTCTCCAGAAAGAAGGTTTGGTCTATGGAGAAAGAAGGTTTGGTCTATGGAGAAAGAAGCTGAACCATGCAAACCTTATCCGCTATATATACCACTTCACACCACCACAAGTCTTTTGGCGCTCGACGTGTCATTTTCTCATACTTATACAACCAAATTTACATAAAAACACCATAAGTAAAAGCGATTTGATTTGTCTCTTAAGAAATCTCTCATACCAATCAATATCAAATGTTAGTTACCGATTCATATACTCACGAGTGTAGATACAATATTGAAGTTTAGTGAATCAAATCCTAGAGTTTTAGAAGAAAAACTGCAAGAGGAATGAATGATGATAATTCTTTTGAGCAAAAGAAGCTGTTTATGTTAAATCTCTCTTGTAAAGTGTTATTCTTACAGTTAACGAACATGATGGGTTTCACTATCCTCTATGCTTTTCCAACTTTGAAAATTTTCTTCTTTCTAAAACAAAAAGTAAAAGAAACACATTTCTCAGGAGATGCAAGAGCTTCAAGGCCAAACAAAGCCAATCTCGTTGTTATCAACTTCCCATACTCCAAGACGGATCTCATCAAACAACTGTTCATAACTCCAGCTTGAGTATCCCAAGAAAAACCAGTACTCACTTGGATTCAGCTCTCTAGATTTCAACTCTTGGATTCGATGCGCCACTGACTGATGATCTAGAAAATACACGCCTGGTGAGATTTCTGGGTGATCATGGTTCGTGGAAGAGTCTCGCTCTCGGGTCAGAGCTAATAGTGGTATTCCTGGATCCACGACCGGACCTCCGAACAAGAGCGGAGTCTCTTTCAAGAGCTCGGCTGTTTCGCCGAGGTCAGGGAACGACTTCCACCTTAACCGTTTGTTGAAGATTAGACCTAGGAAACCAAATTCGAGGCCTGCTTTTATGATCAGAATCTTTGATTTGGCAAATGGTTGGGAGGCAGCTAGCTTTTCTGTAGCGACCAGGATTGTGCCAGTTTTCACTTGCGGAGCAGTTTTGAGCGAGTGCGCTGGAGGCGATTGGGAATTGACCTGGTCATGGTTTACCTCTCTTTCAGTGGGCTCTCTGTTCCTTAAGACGACCTCAACAAGTTTATCACCATTTGTACCTTTATTGTTTACAGCGGATGAAGATTGGTCGAACTTGTTTAAGTTTCTTCTTCCTTTTCCAGACAGAGTTGGAAGGATTCCTGCCAGAAAGATGTATAACTTGCTTTGTTTAGTCTCCAGATAAAAACTGAAGTATAAAAAAGCCAAAAGCCTTCCTCAGCAAAAATATGCTATTTTTCAAACCAGCCAAGGCTGAAAGAAAACGAGTTACTACGAAAAAACTGAGTCACAAGTTGCAAAGCATACTAAGATTCTGCAGAACTATGATTCCTTCAATTTTTTTCCGGAAGTTCAGACAGTGAGGTCATGGTGTTTCTTTAGAGATAATATTCAGCATATATGTGTCAACAAGTGAATAAACAAGGCTGCAGATGTTGACTTACTAAAAAACTCACGAGAGTTATTCGCATGGCGAGTTAGAAAATCTGTTATGTCAGTTACAGACGTCTCTCCTTTATATGGAATGACTTTGTTTCTCTCGGCTGGAAATAGTATCAGAGAAGGATAAATTTCCCTCTGCAATGTTACAGATCCATAAGAGCAAGTGAGAATGCTGAAATCAGAAATGAGAATACGGTATGTACAATCATAAGCTCTCAATATTTAACTGTGGTTTGAGAGGAAGAATTGTTCGCATTGCAATAAATGCAATAACAATACTGTGATATGCAAATACAAGAATCAATAAAACAAACTAGACTAGAATCCGCCAAGCTTTCACGAAAAGTACCTGATTGATTGATTTCAGGATCAAGCTGCAATCATTTAACGTGCAGTCCATTAAGTAGATAAGTGGAGATTTAAGATTCTTGCCATTAATTGGTGTCTCCGCTTCAGAACAGAAAAAAGACCGAATAAGATGAAATTTCTTTGAAAACATGTCCGTTTTTTTTTTCATATTACAATACACTCAGATAGAAAGATGGGAGTAAAAATTAGGCAAATCTATATCACATGGTAGGTAATAAAGATCCAATTACCTGATTTGAAAAGCCTTTGATTGTTCCTGGATCCTCCTTGTATTATCGCATTATATTCCTTTAGTGATCGGTATACTTCACGCAGAACTAGCTCCATCCTCTGACAAAATCCACACCAATTATTGCTAAAAAGGACCAAAACGTCCTGGCACGAAGGACAGGGAGACTTCTCTGTACTGGATTGATTCCATCCATGAACCCTGTGGGAGAAAGTATTGACAGTGACACGGGGAATAAAATCGACCTCGTGAAAATCCAGATTAACAAAAGGTGGAACTGTAGCTTTTCTAGGCATTTGGATGGTAGATTCAGACTGTGTGTAAGGTGATAGACTTCCATTGAGATATCCATGAAGAAAGTCGACCAGTGACAAGCTCAATGCTAACCCATCTTGAAGGACATAGTGCTGTTGTAAAGCAGGATCAATTATTACTGCTGACGGAATCTTTACATCACCAGTCAGAGTCCTACGTAACGCATAATTTGCATCGGAGAAGAAAAATGAACCCGTGAAACTAAGATCTTCCTTCGGTTCCGAGTGCAATGATACCTTGATCTCTCCATTAACATTTTCTGTTAAATAAACCGTAGTCTTATCAGTTTCTGCCATTAGTAATTGTTCACTTCTGTTTGTAGTAACCTGCTCTTCATCATTGGGAGAGGAGGATTCACTTTCAAAGGATTTCATTTCATCTTTTTCGTCAGAACTCAGACTGGCCCTGTTCTGCACATCTCCTTCTTTAGGGTGAAGAAAAGTTTCACTGGAGCCTTCTGTAGAAGATGAAGTTGTGCCTGGACGACGCATAACTTCTGCTTGTGACGGTAACGTATCCAGCACTTTTATGTGCACATCATCAGATAACAGACGGAAACCAACATCCTTAGCAATCGAGCTCAATTTACTTTCTTTTCTTCTGTGAAGAAGAGTTGTCAGTATCTCCTGCCGGGAACTGCCTTCCCTACCTGGCGCTAGAGTATCTAGGGCTACATTTTTATCCCCATCCAAAATCACAAAAGAGACCTTTTTTTTTAACTTGATAGTCTTAAACTTTCGGACAGTTTTTGGAAGTGACACGGACCCCGATTCTTGATCAGCCTGGCTAACGGAGTTCTCATACTTAATATCATTCTCCCAGTTTTTTATGTCAGACAATTTATGCTGCCCAGCTACCTCTCTGAAAGTATCAAGTGCTTTTATACTCCTCCTCCTATCCTCCAAGGACCCACTTGATCTATCCACAAAAAGAATGACCGAGGGTTTACTTGCAGGGAAAAATGACTCATGGTCCTGCCGGTCATCCTCCAGCTACATGAGAAAAACAAAGAAGATGTATGTAAGGCAAATGGACATAAATATAAGATCCAACTCAACAAATTACACACTCATTTAGCTACAGAATTTATCCTAAAATAACAGAGTAAAGATAACTGAATATGCAAAACCAACTAAGCATAGAGAGAACCATACCTCTGTGACTATCGGATTTTCCATCTTTAAGAATCTCCGAATGTCGTCCCCGGCCTTGAGAATCTTTGAGCAATGTGGACATCCTGCCAGCTGAAGGACCGCTGCCCACGATGAATCAGGTTCTTCAATATTAAATGATGAAGCCAATGATTCTTCTGTGATGAGACCAAAATTTTGCCTTTCAGGAGGCAGAGAAAACTCCTTCATGGTGGCAATCAACTTCGAGAGGAATGAGCTAAATTTCTTGAACTGTTCATGGTTACATGTCTGTCCAAAATCCAGATTTACCCTGCCATTTTCCTGCAAAGCAGCAGTGTCATTGACATAGCTAAAATCCTCAAGCCAAGGAACTCTACCAAATCCACTTTGGAGTCCACACATATAGTTCCATTCTGCATAGCCTGTTTCCAGGATGCAAAGAAAATTAACACTATGGAAGCAATGCACCTACAAGAACATATCAACATCATCTAGATATGAAGTGAGAATCTACCAGCCACCTTCTGGTTATTTTTTCCTCTTAGCTTTAGCAGTCGATCAGTCTCTACCGTTTCGGAGAAGTTTCCTGCAAAGTTATGACCAGAATGTCTAAGGATTAGCCAAACATTCCAATTTTCGATAAATAAAACTGAAAAGCGACAACGCTATTATCATAGCCATCACAAACATCTTGTAGAAGGTTTTAAGAAAACCAAATGCAGTATCGGGAGAGAGCCATTTCGTTTTAAGGAGAGTAATCTAGTTGACAGCTAATAAGGAGAGTAATTTCGTTATATATATTTTACACGCCCTAGCGAAGTACTAGCCTAATCTACTAGGAGATGAAGAAAACTCTTTAGAAAGCATATCATAACTTAAACAAATATGATAGGAACATAAGTAATGTCACTAGATCACGATAAAAATCCCATGTCATGTAGACCCAGAGTCAATAACAGCAGATCAACTCACCCTGCCAAAGGTTATCTTCAGTTACATTTTTGTTCAACTCAGACAGAAGTGTAGTAGTCCACCCGCAAAATTCGAAAAGAATTAAAGCCTTGTCAGATGATTCAAGGAAATCTTTCAAACTCTCTGGAGACTTCAAATGTTTAAGAGGGAGTGCTTCGGGAGTAGAGGTCAGATAAGGATGTATAGAGGACAATATATTTGAGGCTCGGAGTTTCCCAAGATAATTGTAAGGCACAGTATTGTGATAGTAGAAAATTGTTATTCCATTGGCAGCACCAATGGCTTGAGCTAGCACCTTTTCTGAATTTCTGTATACGACCCTTAACTTCAACAACTCAAACTCCTCCCTCCTCTGAACCAACTGAGTAATTTCATTCTTAAGGGATCTGGACTCACCACACCCTATAAATCAGCAATAAAAAACAAATAAGGACAATGAAAACATCTCCGCAGTATTTTTAAGACCATAAACAAACCCAGCAATTGACTCTAATCTTTTTGATATTGCATGTTTGAGCAGAAAACCAAAAGAGTTTGAGCATAATTGATAAATTTTAGCAAAGAACAAATTCTGAGTAACAATCGGATCAGACTCATCCCAAGTACATGGTACTATGCATAGGTACGCGAGAGAGTACATGGAGCGGTGACAAAGAGGAGGACGTGAGGTTGGAGACGGATCTGAGAAGAGAAGTTTTGCTCCGTGAGGACTTCCCATTCGCCATGGCTGCTTGACGGAGGAATATCGGATGCGAAGGCTAAGAAGAGAAGGAGGAGGAGCGTCGGTGTCGGTGTTTTCATCGGAAAACAGCTCCCTCACCCGTCGCGTATGTTGGTGTTCCGATCCCGATTCTCCTGGTTGGTTCGGTTTAACGGATCAAATAATCAAGCAACCAAATTTTACCGGTTCGGTGGAGAAGATAGTTTTGTTGCTGCCTGCCACGTGTCATAATTTGATGGATATCTGAGTCGCATTGTAACTATATATTGTTCTAAGCCTTCACATAACTCAGCAAACATTCAACTTCGTTTCCAATAATAGAGTGTATAAGTTTATATACAGTTTACATTAATCAATTGTATAGATTTGGTTTAGTTGGTTATACTTGTATATAAATAGTGTACAGATTATTTTAAATCATTTAAACAAGAAAGTATTTTGAAACAAATTTTAACAAACTTTTCTTATTTTCTTCTTCTCTCTTTATTCGTAATACGGTATCAGAACTATTTGGCTTGTTTTATTCTTGCTCTGGCTTGATCTTCTTCGTTTTCACCATTTTTTATCTCAGTCTATGCCTATTTCAGCTCAATTTGATATCCAATGGTGTCTATAGCGAAAATTCCTCGCCGATCAAACCGATCCAAGGCTACGACGAGCTCAGATGCGATTCAGTCTTGGAAATCAACTCGATCAAGTGCTGTAGTCGTTTCTCCCTCATATTCTCCTCCCGATTCTCCTCCAGCAGCTGCACGATCAGCTTCTAGAGCTTTGCGAGTGGTTAAATCTCAGGAATCATATGATCCGTCTTCATCACCATTTGAAAGAGTTGACCAGTCTATAACTTCTCTTGGGCCAAATCTGATGGGCTTTACAAGAGTGTATACAAGATAAAAGAGAAGAGGAGTTGGGCTTCGGGAGCTAAAAGTCCACCCACGTAAAAGCTGTGCTAAACCGACAAGAAGATGTAAGACACTATATAATCTAAGTTAGGGTTTTCTTCTTAAAAGGTGTCTTGTGTTTTACATTCTTTGGCAGCTGTTCTTGTATTCTCTTTGAGAAGTTTGTGTAATCTTGATTTCTAGTGGAAGTTTGAGGGCAAGAGATCCCTCACGAGACGTACCCGTAACCATTCAGGGAACTCGTTAAATCTTGGCGTCTTTTAGTTCTTGTTAAATCATTACCTAATTGACACAAAGAACACTAAACAAGGTTGAGTTAAATCCGCTGCGAACTCTACAAGTGGTATCAGAGCGCAAGGTTTATAACGTCCTGACGTTACAAGAAGCTACATAGGAGAAGTCGTAAATTATTTTCTGGGTACCTGCAAGAAAACAAAGAATCCAAATCATAAATAAGTCATGGAACCAACTTCAGGAAGGTTTGATGTTGAAAAATTTGACGGGAAAGGTGATTTTGGGTTGTGGAAATACAAGATGTTGCGTCAGTTGGAGATTCTAGGCTTAGGATCTGTCTTGGTAGAGGATACAACTATCATATCAGACACATGGAAACAAGAAGAAGAGACTGAACCTAAGATTGATCCAAAGAAAGCAGATAAAGATAAAAGGTGCAAAAATCTGATTAGCATGAGTCTAAGCGATGTGATTCTAAGGAAGGTAATGAAAGAGACTATTGCACTTGGTCTTTGGAAGGCATTGGAGAATGACTACCAAACAAAAACTTTACCAAACAGAATCTATTTGAAGCATAGATTTACCAGCTTTAAGATGGAAGAACACAAAAGCATTGAAGAAAATCTGGACAACTTTCTCAAGCTAGTTCAAGACTTAGCAAGCATTGACATCAACATAAGTGATGAAGATCAGGCCATTCAAATTCTAAACGGACTACCAAAACATTATGATTCACTAGTTGATACACTCAAGTACGGGAGTGGGAAGGATACTCTAACAGTCAGTGCAGTCACAAGCTTAGCTTATTCTAAAGAGATAGAGCTTAAGGAGAAAGGATTACTAAATAAATCAAAGGCAAACTCAGAAGGTTTATTTGTCAGTTCTAGAGGCAGATCTAATCAGAGAAACAATAAGCAAGGAAGAGGAAGATCTCAAAGCAAACCTCGGTCACAGTCAAAACCAAAGACTGGCAAAGGATGCTGGATATGCGGAAAAGATGGCCATTGGAAGAGAGAGTGCCCTGAAAGAAAAAACAAAGAGCATCAAAAGAATCCAGTGGAATCTGCAAACATAGCATCAATATTTGTTGAACCTCTTGTTCGCACAGCAAGTGTGCAAGATCCTAAGGATGAATGGATTCTAGACTCGGGATGCACGTTTCACATCACTCCAAACAAAGAGCTGCTGTTTGATCTTGAAGAATTTGAAGGTGGAAAAATGTTAATGGCTAATAACACACATAGTGATGTTAAGGGAATGGGGAAGATAAGGATCATTAATCTAGATGGCATACATGTGATACTAACAGAAGTTCGCTACATGCCATATGTGGGTAGAAATCTCATATCATATGGACTTCTAGAAAAGGCTGGCTGCAGATACGAGGGAAAAGACTTCAGAATTCAATTCTATAAAGGAGATCAAAAGGTGATTTCAGGAAAGTATAATGATGGGCTATACTATCTTGAAGGAACAGTCACAAAGAATGAAGTTGTTGTGGCGAAATCAGACATTGACATGACTACAAGGTGGCATTCAAGGCTGGGCCATATGAGTCTCAAAAGTATGCAATTGTTAGTGAAGAATGGTTATCTCACTGACAAGGAAGTAAAGACTTTAAGTTTTTGTGAGAGTTGTGCGATAGGAAAGTCACACAAGCAAAGTTTCACAAAAGGAAAACATACTTCAAAGGGGATTTTAGACTACATACATTCTGATTTATGGGGTTCTCCTTCAACACCCATGAGCCTTGGAGAATGCCAGTACTTTGTTACCTTTATAGATGATTATTCAAGGAAGGTTTGGATATTTTTCTTAAAGACAAAGAATGAAGTGTTTTCTACATTCAGTGAATGGAAGACTGCAGTTGAAAATCAGACTGGGAAAAGAATCAAGTGCTTAAGAACTGATAATGGCTTGGAGTTTTGCAACAACCAAATGGATGAGTTGTGCAAGGAGTCTGGTATAAAGAGACATAGAACTTGTACATACACTCCTCAACAGAATGGAGTTTCTGAGCGTATGAACAGGTCTATCATGGATAAAGTAAGATGCATGCTCTCTGAAACTGGTTTAGAGCAGAAGTTTTGGGCTGAAGCCGCATCTACAGCAGTCTATCTGATTAATAGGTCGCCAAACTCTTCAATAGAGTACAAGCTACCTGAAGAAGTCTGGTCCGACACAAAACCTGATCTGTCTCATTTAAGAAGGTTTGGGTGCACAGCCTATGTTCACATTATTCAAGGAAAGACAGAACCAAGAGCTATCAAAGGTACCTTTATGGGTTATCCTCAAAATGTGAAGGGTTATAGAGTGTGGATTCCAGAGGAGTTGAGGTGCAGAATTAGTAGAGATGTTGTGTTCAATGAGGAAGAAATCTACAAAGATGTTATGGAACCTAAAGAACAAAAAAAAAAGAAGACTAAGAAAGTAACTTTCAGCAAAGATCTCATTCAAGGTCCTTCAAACGGCAATGCGCAAGCAGAGAATTTAGTTCAAGGTGGAGTTGACTTGGAGACAGAAAGTTTAGAATCGGAGTCTTCAGAATCAGAGTCTTCAGAATCAGATTCTTCAGAAACAGACGAAAATGAGAGTGATGACACTCCAGAAGATCATGGTAACTTGGATAATTAACTCCTAGCTAGGGACAGAGTAAGGAGAACAATTAAAGCACCTTCAAGGTTTGGGCATTCAAATTTTATAGCATATGCATTGGCTGGAGCAGAAGTTGTTGATCTAGATGAATCAACATCCTACTCAGAAGCTAAGAACATCAAAGACTAGGAGTTGTGGAATGCTGGAATGGATGAAGAAATGGACTCTCATAAGAAAAGTGAGACTTGGTATCTTGTTAAGAAACCAGAGAATAAGAGGATCATTGGCTGCAAATGGATATTTAAAAGGAAACCAGGAATTCCGGGGGTTGAAAAACCTAGATTTAAAGCTAGATTAGTTGCTCAAGGATTCTCACAGGTGGAAGGCATCGACTACAATGAAGTCTTTGCTCCCGTAGTTAAACATGTGTCAATTAGACTACTTCTAGCAGCTGTAGCTAATCAAGACCTTGAGTTAGAGCAACTGGATGTTAAAACAGCTTTCTTACATGGTCTGTTAGAGGAAGAAATCTATATGCGTCAACCAGAGGGATATGAAGTTAAAGGGAAAGAAGATAGAGTGTGTCGCCTGGTTAAGTCACTCTATGGCCTAAAGCAAAGTCCACGACAATGGAACAAGAGATTTGACGAATTCATAAAAAAACAAAATTTTCATAGAAGTGAGTATGATCCTTGTGTTTATGTCAGAGGTTTAGAGGAAATAAATCAAGTGTATTTGTTGATCTACGTGGATGACATGCTGGTTGCAGCAAAAGACTTGAAGGAAATTCAGAAATTGAAAGAGAGTTTGATGCAAGAGTTTGAAATGAAAGACTTAGGCCCTGCAAACAGAATCTTGGGTATGGAGATTACCAGAGATAGAGAGAAAGGCATTCTGACGCTATCACAAGGAAGGTATCTAAGTCAAGTGCTCAAAATATTTAGCATGTTTGAGGCAAAGCATGTGACTACTCCCATAGGGTCTCAATTCAAACTCAAGAGTCTAAGTCAAGAGGAAGCAACAAAAGAAGCTAAACTCATGGAGGAAATACCATATGCAAGTGCAGTTGGTAGTTTAATGTACGCTATGGTGGGATCAAGGCCTGATTTAGCTTATGTCGTGGGACTGGTGAGTAGATTCATGGGAAATCCAAGAAGATATCACTGGCAAGCAGTGAAATGGATTATGAGATACTTAAAGGGTACATTGAACCTTAATCTGACATTTACAAAGCAATCAGAGTTTCAGGTTCAAGGATTTTGTGATGCAGATCATGCTGCAGATTTGGACACGAGAAGATCTATTACTGGTTACATATTTCAGGTGGGAGGTAATACAGTAAGTTGGAGATCATGTTTACAGCAGGTTACCGCACTTTCAACAACAGAATCAGAGTATATTTCACTCTCCGAGGCTACTAAAGAAGCTATTTGGTTAAAAGGGATATGTTATGAGCTGGGGTTTGTTCAATCAGCTGTAAAATTATTTTGTGACTCACAAAGCGCTATATGTTTGGCCAAGAATAGAGTTTTCCATGAGAGGACCAAACATATAGCTGTGAAGTACAATTTTATTAGAGATGTTGTGGAACAAGGTAAAATATTGTTTGAGAAGATTCACACATCAATCAATCCAGCAGACCTACTTACTAAACCGTTACCTGGAAAACGTTTTGAAGAAGGTCTGGTGCAGCTCAGAGTCATCTGAAGCTGTAAGGAGAAGCTCAGGATCAATGGGTACCTCAAACAAGCAAAATAAACATGTTAGTTTTCTGAAAAGCTGAAATGAGGAATTGATAAACTGAAAGTTGCGGTGTTTAGTGGCTGGAAGTTACCTGAGCAAATAAGGCAGTGGTTTAGACATCAAGACAGGTTCAAAGAGTCTTGTTGTTGAACTGCAAAGGAACAATAAACGAAATTTGAAGACATATCACAGATATCTTCAACTGTGAATCGTGAAGTGCAAAGATAGTAGACGAGGAAAAACCATAAATTGTTCTACTTGATGTACTATTTTTTTTAGGTTCTAAGATCAAGCATCAGAGGGTCTTAGGAGTTACCTGGGTCTGTGAAGGTATTACTGATGGAGGTAGAGACGTGTGGCTAGCAACAAGTGGAGAATCTTGTAAATACAGTAAAAGAATCAGAGTTTCAGCCTGAATTCTAAGTTATTGATATCTACAGATTCAAAGGTCTAAATTGAAGCTGAAACTAAGTTTAGAAAGGGTTACCAGTGTTGTGTCAAAGGGAACTGAGTTAGTGTGAGAAGTTGCAAGACATGAGACAGAGAACGGGTTAGTTCTTGTCTTTTGCAATTTACAAGAATCAAATTCTAAACAACAAGGATAAATTGTTTAGAAGATTACCTAGGTTCTTTGAAGCAGGTGGAGTTTGATTTCGGGTCTCACCTAAAAATGGTGAAATCATTTGGAGTTTTTTTTGGTTTCGAAAGGAAAATGGTGTGAACTTACCTGAGCTCATAGATCGGAGTCTCTAAGACATCGTGAAGGAACATACATCGGCGATGACACTAGAAGGAGTCTGAGATGTTGAAAATCTACACAGCAAATAGAGATGATTTTTTGAGAGGTTTTTGGGAAAATCATTTCGAAATTGAAAGGAGAAGAAGCTCTAAGGTTACCTGAGAAAGAAGATCAGATTCGAAAATAGACCAAGACGTGGAGCAACATTGGCGATGGTTTAATTGAAGAAAAAAAAAAAACCAGAGATGTTAGCAAAGAAAAAAAAAATCTGGGAGGAAGAAGATGCTAAGTTTGGTGAAGGAAGCAAAAAGGTGGATCTGGTCAAAGGTGGAGATTGAAAGAGTTGACCAGTCCATAACTTCTTCTTGGGCCAAATCTGATGGGCTTTACAAGAGTGTATACAAGATAAAAGAGAAGAGGAGTTGGTCTTCGGGAGCTAGAAGTCCACCCACGTAAAAGCTGTGCTAAACGATAAGAAGATGTAAGACACTATATAATCTAAGTTAGGGTTTTCTTCTTAAAAGGTGTCTTGTGTTTTACATTCTTTGGCAGCTGTTCTTGTATTCTCTTTGAGAAGTTTGTGTAATCTTGATTTCTAGTGGAAGTTTGAGGGCAATAGATCCCTCACGAGACGTACCCGTAACCATTCGGGGAATTCGTTAAATCTTGTCGTCTTTTAGTTCTTGTTAAATCATTACCTAATTGACACAAAAAACACTAAACAATGTTGAGTTAAATCCGCTGCGAACTCTACACCATTTTTTATGCATAGCGCAAATCATCCAGGTTTAGTCATTATCGCTCTTCGTCATGATGGAACGAATTATGATGATTGGAATGCTGAGATGCGTATTGCGTTAGATGCTAAGAATAAAACTGGATTCATTGATGGAACATTGTCTCGTCCTGTTGAACCGGATGAATCTTTTCGTTTATGGTCTAGGTGTAATAGTATGGTGAAATCCTGGTTATTGAATTATGTATCACCTCAGATTTATCGTAGCATCTTACGTTTAAATGATGCGATTGATATCTGGCGTGATCTTCATGGTCGTTTTCATATGACTAATCTACCAAGGACTTTCAATTTGACTTAAGAGATACAAGATCTTAGACAGGGTTCTACACAACTTTGAAGACATTGTGGGATTTTTAGAGAGTATAGATGAACCTGATGAGCCTTGTATTTCTGGCAAAGCTGCTCGTCTGCAATTGAAGGCAGAGAGAGCTAAGATTGTCAAATTCTTGGCTGGTCTTAATGAATCTTATGCAATCATTCGAAGACAAATCATAATGAAGAAGGTTCTCCCAACTCTAGTCTACAACATTCTGGATCAGGATGATAGTCAGAGAGGATTCTCCAATGTAATCACTTCTCCAGCTGCATTTCAAGTATCTCAGAATGTTACTGGAACTGATCATACTACATGCTATGTTCAAAATGGTCATAACAAAGGAAGACCTATTTGTTCATTATGTAATAGAGTATGCCACATTGCTGAAAGATGTTACAAGAAACATGGGTTTCCTCCAGGTTTTGTTCCAAAAGGTAAGACTGGAGACACTAAATCTGGTGATAAGTCTCAGTCTCAGTCGTTTCCTTTTATCATGAAACCTAAAGCAGTTGCTGCTCAAGTTGCTTTGTCCCCTTTGTATGATTCTAAGCCTCCTAATCTAGAAGGTTTGATAGGAAATCTCTCCAAAGATCAGATTCAGAACTTCATAGCTCTTTTCAGCTCTCAGCTTCAGAATCAGCAGACTGGACAAGTGAATAAAGCAAGCATATCTGAAGTTGATAATTCTGGTATTTCATTTTCACCCTCTACTTATAGTTTTGTTGGCATCTTGACAATTTCTTAACACACTCTCTCTAATCAAACATGGGTGATTGATTATGGAGCTACTCACCATGTGTCTCATGATAGACAAATGTTTGTATCTTTAGATATTACAATAGAGAGTTGTGTGAATTTACCAACAGGTTCAACAGTCAAAATTAGTGAAGTGAGCATGATACAAATCAACATGCATATTTTACTTTAAAATGTCTTGTTCATTCCAGAATTCTGATTGAATCTAATCAGCATAAGCTCTTTAACTAGTGATTTTGGTTCACGAGTAATCTTTGATCCATCTTCTTGTGAAATCCAGGATCCTATCAAGAGATTAATGATTGGACATGGTAGAAGAGTGGCAAACCTCTATGTGCTGGATACTCATACAACAGGAGATACAAAAGTTTCAGTAAATGCAGTGGTTGATATCAGTATGTGGCACAAGAGGCTTGGACATCCTTCTCTTCTCCCTCTCGGTTGGATGTTATCTATGAAGCTTTGGTACTACAAGACAAAGGAGTAAAGGATCAGCTTATTGTCATGTTTGTCACTTGGCAAAACAGAAGAAGTTGTTCTTCCATTCTCCAAATAATATTTGTAATTCAAACTTTAAGTTATTACATATAGATATTTGGGGACCATTTTTAGTGGATACAATTGAAGGTTATAGATATTTCTTAACGATAGTTGATGATCATTCAAGAGCCACATGGATTTATTTGCTTCGAACCAAAAATGAAGTTCTTACTGTGTTTCCGGCTTTTATAAAGAAGATTGAAAATCAGTACAACACCAAGATAAAGGCAGTAAGATCAGATAATGCACCAGAGTTAAGGTTCACAGCTTTATTTCAAGAAAAATGCATTGATTCTTATCATTCTTGTCCAGAAATGTCAGAGCAAAACTCTGTTGTTGAAAGGAAGCACCAACATATACTGAATGTGGCTCGTGCTCTTATGCTTCAATCTCATGTACCTTTATCTTATTGGGGAGATAGTGTTTTTACTATTTTTTTTCCTTATCAACAGGACTCCTTCACAGCTTCTCTCAAACAAAACACCCTATGAGGTTCTTACATGGAAATTTCTAGATTATAATATGCTCAAGACTTTTTGTTGTTTGTGTTATGGGTCAACATCATCTAAGCAACGACACATGTATCAGCCACGATCAAGAGCTTGCTTATTTCTGGGTTATCCAGCTGGTTACAAAGGGTATAAACTAATGGATTTGGAGAGCAATAACATTTTCTTTTCATGAAATGTTATTTTTCATGAAGATATTTTCCCATTGGCAAAGGCAGTTGCTACAAAGTTACTCACACCAATGGATTATGAGTCTTCAGGTAAACCCCATATCATCGTCTCCATTAAAGCCATCTATTTTTCCTTCTCTACCATCATCTCCACCATAAATTTCCTCTCATAGAACAAAGAAACTTCCTGCTCATTTACAGGATTATCACTGTTACTCTTTTCAAACAGATTCACACCATCCCATTACTTCCTCTCTGTCTTACGTAAAAATTTCACCACCTCATCTTTCTTATATCAATAACATCACTAAAATACCGATTCCTCAAACATATATTGAGGCTCAGAATTCCAAAGAATGGTGTGATGCTGTTGATAAAGAAATTATTGCAATAGAAACGATTAATACTTGGGAGATAACTTCTTTACCTCCTGGAAAGAGAGCAGTGGACTGTAAGTGGGTTTTCACACTGAAGTTTTCTGCAGATGGAAGTCTTGAAAGATATAAGGCCAGAATTGTTGCAAAAGGATATACTCAAAAGGAAGGTCTGGATTATAGTCAAACCTTTTCTCCTGTTGCAAAAATGGCCACTGTCAAGTTATTGTTGAAAGTTTCAGCTACAAAGAAGTGGACTCTTACTCAGTTGGATATTTCCAATGCATTTTTAATGGAGAGTTGGAAGAAGAAATATATATGAAGTTACCAGATGGATATGAAGATAGAAAGGGGGACTCATTGCCACCTAATGCTGTTTGTAGACTCAAGAAATCAATTTATGGGCTCAAACAAGCATTTCGGCAATGGTTCAAGAAATTTTCAACAAGTTTGTTGCACTTGGGATTCCATAAATGTCATGGTGATCATACTTTATTTGTCAAGAGGTATGATACTAAATTTGTAGTTGTGCTAGTTTATATTGATGATATTATCATCGCAAGCACTAGTGATATTGTTGCTTCTCAACTAACTGAAAGTTTGAAGAACAGTTTTAAGCTTCGAGATCTTGGTCCTTTAAAATATTTTTTGGGAATGGAGATTGCTCGTACTGGTGCAGGAATCTCTTTATGTCAGAGGAAATATGCATTGGAGTTGTTATCATCTACAAGTATGTTAGGATGCAAACCTTCATCTGATCCTATGATTCCAAATTTAAAGATATCAAAGACAGATGGGGACCATATATCTGATAGAGAATTGTATAGAAGAATTGTGGGCAAGCTGATGTATTTGACAATAACCAGACCAGACATCACGTTTGCAGTGAACAAGTTATGTCAATTCTCTTCTGCGCCTCGTTCTTCTCATCTCATTGCTCTATAAAGAGTTATTCAATATATCAAGGGCACGGTCAAGGTTTGTTTTATTCTGCTTCAGCTGATCTCACCCTCAAAGGCTTTGCTGATTCAGATTAGGCATCTTGTCTTGATAGTAGACGTTCTACAACTGGTTTTACCATGTTTATTGGTGATTCCATGATCTCTTGGCGTTCCAAGAAACAAGCTATTGTGTCTCGATCATCTGCAGAGGCAGAATATAGAGTTCTTGCTCTTGCTTCTTGTGAAATGGTTTGGCTGCATACTTTACTAAAATAACTAAAAGTTCCTCATTCTACAGTTCCAGTTCTATTTTCTGATAGCATCGCCGCCATTTACATAGTCACAAATCCTGTTTTTCATGAACGGACGAAACATGTTGAGTTGGGTTGTCATACCGTTCGTGAAAAGTTGGACAAAGGTCTTCTTCGCACATTTCATGTTCGATCAGAGTATCAGGTTGCTGACTTACTTACAAAGCATTTGTTCCCTTCTCAATTTGAACATCTTAAATCCAAAATGAGCATTCAAAATATCTTCGGCTCATTTTGAAGAGACTAATAGAATGTATAAATTTATATACCAGTTTACATTAACCAATTATATAGATTTGGTTTAGTTGATTATATTTGTATATAAATGTTGTACAGATTATTTTAGATCATTTAATAAAAAAGTATTTTAAAACAACCTTTAACAAACTAATAGAATGTATAAACTTTTCTCTCTCCTCGTAATATCCAACAATCTAACAATCTGGAAAATGTTATTTTGATAAATGTTGAGGAGCCCCCTCCAAAATTCAAATTTTATAGAAAAACAAATGGGAGACATTTTTAACTAAGGCTCTCAAGAACCAACATCTTTATCTTCTGCAGGTCGGGAACTAGAACTCTCACCTTCTCTCTCTCGACTTTGCTTCATTAAATCAATGTCTTTCGCATCTGATTCTCCTTCCACATTGTTATCGCCTTCTTTATCCTTTCCTTGTACCAAATTTGCTTCTTGTTTTACATCTGGGAGCTTATCGACATCTTTCCCTTCACCCTGTAGAGCTCGAATCAAATCATCAACGCTCCTGTCAGTTTCCCTTTCCATCTTCACATCTGAAGTTGATGTTGTATGATCCTCAGATTCCTTTGACGTATCAAAACCGGATGGAGCTATAGATGTTGCATCACCCAGCCCTTTGGAAAGGCAAACATATTTGTAAACGAGCTGTTTGTAATTATTTAACAAGCCTTCAACATCTCCTATTCTCAAATCACCAGCACTGGCATATATGTAAGGATATTCCTGAAACATTTTGCTTGCCTCCGTATCCTTCAGAAGCGACACAGCGCCCTTATTTTCCAAATCCGAAATGGATTCAACTTTCTTCATTGGTATTTCAGTGTTCATATTCAGTATCTCACTGGTCCCAGAAAGACTATCAGACGATTTTGATTGGAAAAGTGTGTTTTCCCTCTTGGGATTCTGCATTTGAACTTTCTGAGGAGTGGACTCATCACGAGGGGGTGGTGCACCAGTTTGATAAGACTGGCTGCCCAGACCAGAAATTCGTGCCCGTGCAGATTCCATGTTCTTTTCAAACTCAGCTTCATCCATTGA
This sequence comes from Cardamine resedifolia, assembly GCA_014578085.1. NCBI lineage: Eukaryota > Viridiplantae > Streptophyta > Magnoliopsida > Brassicales > Brassicaceae > Cardamine > Cardamine resedifolia. Next base: position 222,707 of record VBRH01000006.1, on the reverse strand, counting down.
AAGGGATTTTGCATCAATATTCGAGATGAAAGACTCTGCAGAGAGTATGTTTGTGAAGAAGTACGCAGCTTCACCAACAAGTTTAGATTCACGCCTATATCTTTGTATATACAACAAGTTTGAGTGAAGTTGTGGAGGGTTAGCCTGCAAAAGGAAAGTACAGAATGAGAAATCCAAACATAAAAATGCACTACCAAAATACGAAACCAGCAAGAAATGCATAAATGGTTCAATAGTTTTTCTCCATACCTTTATTGTAACATATATCAAAACAGGAAGAAATTCGTCCGCTCCAGGTGTATTCTCATTTGAAGCAATAGAAGCATTTAGCAATAAGTTATTAATCACTTTGCAACAGTTAAGGATACACACAAGCTTATCCCGAGGAGCTTTATACATGTTTATCTTCTGGAGCTCTTTTTGAGCTAGCTGCCAAAAGGAGAGGAAATATCACCAGTAAGAACATTAATAAAAAGAGAGAGAGCTAGATTGGCTTACCAGCCATGATGATTCATTTTGAAAAGTTGGTTGTATATCCAAACTTTCAGGAGAAATGAACTGTTGAACCAGTGACATCTTCTGAAAGAGTTTCTCGTCAGCTATAACATCCTCAGTGTTTGAAGCAAAAACCCGGGTAAATAGCTTTGTCATGACATACTTCTCTAGGCCCTGTGAATAGAAATGAGCTACGAAGATGGAAACAATCCAGACGGAAAGAGAAGAATAGTGATGATGATCCTTACATCTCCAGCACTGTCCAATTCTTCCTCAGAAGAACCTGACCAAAGTGGATGAGCCCTGAAAGCAGCCTCCATCTTGGCAAAGAACTCCTGAACTGTAGCACAATCTTTTTCTGGGTCTGGGGCATTGTTGGAGAATGAAACAATGAAACTGCAACAACCATAAAAACCATTGTAAACCACAAAACACCCTCATTATCCATGATAAATAAAAGGGCCATTCCAGAAATGGCTTTCAATAATTTGCTAACAAGATCCAATTGCCTTCCTCAGTAACAGCAATTGAAGGAGCGTATGGAAGTGCAGTTGAATTAAAGATCTAAGCTTGAGAACATATGGCTTTAAGTTTCTAGAAAAGACATACACTTTATAACAAATTTGAAAAGGGACAAATCCTACAAATCTAAAGTGAAAACAGACTTATGAACACAAAACACTTAAAGCTTAGAGGAAGATGGCATATATATATCCGGATCTGTCACCAAAGAAAAAGGGAGAAAAGAGACCTTTTAATGGATTTGACGAAATCTCCGGCGGAGGGTTTGCGCATCCGCTCGAGGAAATCATGCAGCCCTAAGAAGACGTCGGTGTTCTCCATCGGCGATTATCTTCGACGATTGACCAGCGACAGACACAGACAACGGTGGGAAAGAGAGAGAAAGTTGAGTTCCGTGTCGTTTATTAGTTGGTGCATCTAACTCCGGTTATTGGTCTTGGTTTAATTAAATTGGTGCATCTGGTCCCGGTTATTGGTCTTGGTTTAATTAAGATAATGAAGCCCGACTAAATTGCCCACGCAATACGAAAGATTTGGTTAAGTCGTCGTCATATTAATCTTTCAGCCTTGCAACTGTGTGTTAAACTGGATCTTGATTTATTTGGGATATGATAAGTTTGGAGTTACAATTTTCCTTTCTTATCACCCAAGAACAGAGCCATTCTAATGGCAACAATGGGATACTAGCTGTGAAGATGGATACCTTCATTCAAGTGTTTCTCCTTTGGCTACAGACGAAAACCCTCTAGCGTTCTCAGTAGTTAAGACTTCACCTCCAAGGCGTTACATGGCAGATTCAAATGAAAGCCTGGTACGAGTTTTCTTGTACCAGGACACTTGGATTATGCTTCTTTGATTCGTGGTTTCATGTGTTCGATTGGGGAAATCCATGTTCCCATTACTACAGAAACCTACAAGCCCAAGTAGCAAATGGTGAGAGAAAGAGCAACCAAGTGTTGAGCTCGTTTGCATGGCCTTCCACTTCCAGTCCTCCTCACGTTACACGAGTTCCGTAACGTACAGTTCTGATTTTACTTTTTTTTTTTGTTTCTGAGAGTTTATGGTAACTAACATCAAAATCATGTCTATTGCAGTTGATTGCGTTAACTTGCTTGCTTTTGCAAATAAAATACAATTTTACAAAAATGAGGAAAACACTCAACTATTTCAACAAGTAATGATAGCTGAGAGATTTGACTCACAATCAAAACCCCAAAATCAAACCAAATCGCTGTATTGAGTGAATCATCATCATAAGATAGCAATAATCTTACACAATACTTTTCTCATTCAGACACTTCCCACTCAAAGCACAAACATCAAAGGGATAGCAAAAATCTCAGACAAGGTCTTTTAGATTAGGTCAGCTACATTCATTGGCATCTCATCAATCTGGGTACTGTAGTACTGCTCAATGTCTCGGAGGATCTTGATATCATCGCTTTTAACAAAGTTGATCCCAACACCCTATAACCATAACCATAAAGTCACTTAGAAAACATTTTCCATTTAGTATATTCCGTCTAAGCAATCTAGCTCAGATATGTGTCCACTATTTCTCACACAGCTTTTTCCATTCTTTGACCAGTCATAGAGTCTCTTCCGCTTAATGAATGGGGAAGACTCCCTAAGACTACTCAAAGCGTGGAAAAAGCTATGTCAACAGTGAACAAACAATGCGGCAATTAGAAAAAAATTACTTGCCTTACGCCCAAAACGACCAGACCGTCCAATACGATGGATGTAGAGCTCACGGTTGTTGGGGAGATCATAATTGATGACAAGAGAAACCTGTTAAACCAAAAATTCTCATGTCAATCCAACCTCTACCATATGCTTATCTGAGGCCTTAATACCAAAGGAGACTAAACACTCTTCCCACATTATTATTTACACAGAGATATAGCAAAGCAGTAATGACTTACTTGCTGCACATCAATTCCACGTGCCCATACATCTGTCGTGATCAAAACACGACTGTCACCCGACCGAAACTGATTCATGATCTCATCTCTCTCTTTCTGAGGCATGTCCCCATGCATTGATGAGACAGTGAAGTTGTTACTCCTCATTTTCTCACTTAGCCAATCCACCTATACAAGGTGCAGAGATTGAGTTGAGCAAAACATTGAAAAGAAACCATAAGTACCCTAATTACAGGAAAATTTTGAAACACAGTTTATAAAGCATCACGATGGTATATAGCATCACAGCATAAACTAAGAGGCCAATGCAATTGACTGTAAATCTGCAGTACAGATTGTAAGTAATCTAGAGCAGATACATAAAAGAGTACATATATTGAAGGATGTTTACAAGATTCCAAATCAAGCTAAGATAGGAGTGCTAGAAGCTTAGTGTTAACAAAATGAGATACTGGATACCTAAAACAGTTCAAATAGAGTTGAGATACAGTTGCATAACTAAAGCTGATAACCAGAATTACCTTTCGTTTGGTATTGCAGAAGATAACAGCTTGAGTGATGGTAAGTGTGTCATAAAGATCACAGAGTGTATCAAATTTCCACTCCTCTTTCTCAACAGCAACAAAAAATTGTTTAATTCCCTGAAAAGGTTTTCCACAAAAGTTAGCTAGTGAAACAAATGAGTGTGACCCTACTGTAAAATAAACATCAACGAGCATACAGATGCAGAAGAAGAGACATACTTCAAGAGTCAACTCATCACGCTTCACAAGAATCTTCACTGGTTCCGTCATAAACTTGGTTGTCATCTCCAAAATCTCGTGAGGAAGAGTTGCAGAAACCAAGCAAACCTATAAATAAATGTATTAGGTTAGAAACATAGTAGAACAGAATTTAGCTAGTTCATAGCTAATAGATACAAAAAGTTGCAATGGAACATTCAAGCAACTCAACAGTGGGTTAAAAGGTCCTATAACAGCTAAAAATCAAGCTACCTCTACAGAGTTCAAGCAACCAAGTCCATAAAAAAAACTCAAGTAAGGCAGCGAATAGTAAGAGGGGAGTGAAATTGGACCTGAAGATCAGGTGGAAGATATCTGTAAACATCATAGATTTGGTCCTTGAACCCTCTGCTCAGCATTTCATCTGATTCATCAAGAATCAGAAGTTTAATAGCTCTGGTACGCAGACTTCTCCTCTTAATCATGTCGCAGACACGACCAGGTGTGCCAGAAACAACATGGACACCATGCTCCAGCTTCCTGATGTCTTCTCCAACGCTCTTCCCACCAATGCATGCATGTGCCTGAATATTAGCATGTAATCCAATAGCTTGTATAGTCTTCTCTGTTTGTGTAGCCAGCTCTCTTGTTGGGGATAATATCAAAGCCTGAACCCTGCAATAGGAGATGCCCAATAGATGAGTATAAAATTGTGAGAATTCGATTATCAACACGCATAAAACCCACGGAAAAGTTGCAAAATTGACATGGAAAAAAAAAACCTAAATCCGAGCATAAGGGGATCGAGCAAAAGAAGAACAATCCGAACAAAGCAAGTAAAGTTAAAAATTGAAATTTAGGGTTTCTCCAGCAACATACTCTCTAGAGGAGGTATCAACGACTTGACAAACGGAGAGAGCAATCATAGATGTCTTCCCCGTACCAGATTGAGCTTGAGCTATAACATCACGCCCTTGAAGAATCGGCATAACCGCCCTCTGCTGAATCGCGGAAGGCTTCTCGAAACCATACTCGTAGACACCTCGAAGCACATCTTCCTTTATGCCCATATCATTGAAACTGGTGATGGGCTCGATTCCTTCGGTTGTCTCAAAGACCAATTTGTCATCATCCATTGCTCCTCCGCCTCTCCTACCACCTCCACGGCTAGGATTCGCCACGTTTGCTGCCGCCATAAGTCTCCGTCTGGATTTGTTTCTCTCTCCTAGGGTTTTCGATCGATTTTTTTTTTGTTTTTCACCGATTTCGTTTCAGCTCTGAAAGTGTTCCGTGATAAAGCGCTAAAATCCGACAACTTCGTTGGGCTTTTTTGTCTAAATAGAGGAAAAATACCGACTTTATAATTGTAATGGGCCTGTAGAGTTTGGCCCATATCCACTATATGAAAAAAGAATGTTGCGCCAAAACGACAACACTGCATCACCAAGCCGAACTCGAGAACACAGCTTCAGAAGAACCTACTTAGATCGGTCGGGATTTCTCTCTCTCTTTTTCAGCCTATCTTCCTAATATCCAGTTCCTTTGCTCCAAGCCGGATTGAACTTGTTCTTGAAGCTGGGGAATGAATAGAACTGGTTTTGTCCATCTCTGTTAAAAGGTTTGTGTTTTGTAATATATATTGACGACAATAGCTGAATATACACCATCATTGCTCTATTGGTGCCCATATCTCATTGTGTTTTATTACATAGGATTTTCCGTTATGCGTCAAAATCGTTCCTTTAATTTATATCAATTCTTGATTATTTAATTTCCTGAAGTTTATTATTCCTCAAGTCGAATTTTTTCTTTGTAGATTCTATGTTTCTTTCTGAGTTACTCTAGCAATTTTTTTTTTTAAATGGTGCATTTATGTGTGCAATGCATATAAGTTGTTTAGTGTAGGAAATCGACCCTGCAAGTGATTTTAAATCAATGATATCTTCTTCTTTTTTGTGTGTAGTTATATTGGATTTTTAGAGAAGGGACTTTGTGATGTATACAAGGGCAATAAAGAGGAACCAGAGATGGGTTTTGGTATTGCAGCAAGCCAAATACTTAGTTAGGCCAGCCATCCGTAACTATACGGTGTCCAGATCTTATGGATTCACTAATACATTAACAAATCATTTGAGCAGTAATGCAAATTTGACAAGAAAGTCTCTTCTTGGTTCATTTTCTCTCCGTGGTGGTACTATTGCCTCGGGAAATTGTTTAATTAATAGCCAGTTGCGTAGTTTTAGTTCTGAAGGTGATGGAAAGAATGCTAGTGAGGATAAACATATCTCTTTGAACAAAGGGAATGGGGTAGATGGTGGAAAAACCGGGAAGGAGAAAAGTAATGGCGGTGTTGGGCATTTAGATTCTCATGCTCAACTTGGAGAACAGGACCAAATAGAATGGCTTAATAATGAGAAGCTTGCTAGTGAATGCAAAAAGAAGGAGTCACCTTTCCTTAATAGACGAGAGAGATTCAAAAACGAGTTCTTGCGGAGAGTCCAACCTTGGGAAGAAATACAGCTTTCATGGGAGACCTTCCCTTACTATATCCAGTAATAATCTACAAACATATTTTTTCTCTGTTGTCATGTTTCCTTCTCCATTTTTGCTTATGGATTCTGCTCATACGCCTTTCACAGCGAACACACGAAAAATATATTGGTGGAATGTGTTACCTCTCACATAAGACAAAAGAATGCCACTTCCATATATGGTGCCCGTTTAGATTCTTCAGGTGGAAGAATATTGCTCCAGAGTGTTCCAGGTTTGTTATGGACTAAAAATAAATGTGGACCAGTGTTTGATGTTACTCTTCTGTTATCAAAGTATGATTATCGAGGAAATAATAAGATGACCAATAAGAAATTTGATGGTTTACTCAGGAACTGAGCTTTACCGAGAGAGGTTGGTACGAGCACTTGCTCGAGATATACAAGTTCCGCTGTTGGTTCTTGACAGTAGCGTTCTTGCCCCTTATGTGAGATTCTTATGAGTATTTTTCCTGTAACATGCTGCCATATTTCTTTCTGTTTTTTTCGTGTGTTTATGTAATTTTTTCCGACTCTGGATCAGGATTTTGCTGATGACTACAATGAAGATTCTGAATCTGATGGTGAGAACGCAGAAGCAGAAGCAGATGAGTCCACGACAGAGTCTGAAACTGAGGAAGAATCTAGTGCTCATAACGAGGATGATTCTGAAGCGAAAACAGATGGGAGTGACAATGAGGAAGCTTGTCTCGAGGTTTCTGAGGAAGCTATCAAGAAAATTGTGCCAAAACTTGAGGAGTTCGAAAAGGTATGATTTTGAATGTTGTTTCATGGTTATACATGATGACTCTTTGCATTGTTCCCTTCAGGGACTTCCAATTAGATTGAGTTTCGGAAATTGCTGAATATTGGCTTATCTGCTCTAAATTGTGGCAGCTAGTAGCAGAAGAACTACATGTTTCTGGTGAAGCTTGTGAAGCGGCAGCCGTTGAGCATTCTGATAAAGCCAGACGACTGGCAAAGAAAGGTAACCATCAATATCAAGGCTCTAGAAAGCATCTTCACCATTTTAAGTGCTAGCTAGACTTGAATGTAACAGTTTGCTAAAGGAATTTGATTTAGTAACTTTTTATCCTACCTAGTCATACTTTTCTTGGTGTTATCTTTCTCCGTTTAGCCTTTCATTCTTTCCTCATTCATTTGTCAGACTGCTAATTTCTCTTTGTGCTGTCAATTTTTCACTTTTTCCTCATTCTATTTGTGTTTACATTATTTGCAGGAGATCGAGTAAAATATGTTGGTTCTTCTAAGAAGGGTGATGCAAAGCACAGGTAGTTTATTGATTCACTTGTGTGATAATTATTCTGACCGTGCTGTTAAGATTTAATTTGTTCGACACAAACTGCTGAAGAATATTACGGTCTAATATCTTTTTATCACTGTGTCTTATATTTTGTTTTACTTGATCTCTGTTTGCTCTGCCTATTCATATTAGTAGTATTTCTCGTCAACTGCCACGTGGACATTAGTTGTGATAGTTTGGATATGCCTTTGGCAATGATTTTAGGGCGTTTAGTTTAAGTAATACTGGTGTAGGATTGGTGAACTGATTATGTGACATTTGTGCATTTGATATTTTTGCATTTTATGGTGAACTCAAAGAGCTCTGGAAGTAACAAACTTCCATTGCATGAATGGCAGTAATGCCCTATGTTTTGTCTTCAGCTAAAATTTATATACCTCGATATCTGCAGGGCATTATCTAGTGGACAACGTGGAGAGGTCTATGAGGTGAGTGGAAACCGTGTTGCAGTCATATTTGACAATGTAGGTGATACATCATCAGAGGGAATCGAGAAGAAGCCAACAGAGGACACCCACAAGCTACATATGCACTGGATAGATGGTATATTTACTTCATAACATTCTATATGGTTGACATTTGATCGCAGTATATTTGGAGAATTATCCTGTATGCGGAGAATTGACATCATATGTAAATGTAGCTAACCTATACATTGTCTGCGCAGTTGGTGACCTAAAGCATGATTTGGATATGCAGGCAGAAGATGGCTACATCGCCATGGAGGCTTTAAGTGAGGTATGTCTGGAAGCTACATTTTGTTTTCTTGTTGATTTTCAGCTAACGATATTATTCAAATCTGATAGTTTTGATCAGATAATGTATCCAGCAGTAGCAAGTGCTCATGACTTTATAATTAGTGTGATTTGTAACTTAATATATGTGGATTGTTTCAACATATGCTGCATTCTTGGGCTGGAAATTTATGATATCTCTGCCCTAACATGTGAAGTCTTAAGTAGCTTGACTTTCAATGCAGTTAGCATACACTTTCTCAAAGGCACATAACACATGAAGTAGCTTTAATTTAACATATTCCACTCAAGGGTTCCTGTTCGTTTAGTTTCAAGAATTTTTGTTGGTATTCTGAGAACTGTGACCTAGTTCGAGTACTAACACTGAATCTTACAAACCTCTTTTAATACATTAAAGTTTTCCAAGTGTGGATTTTATTTTTGCAGTGTCTTTGGCACTAGTAACATGTATCCCCGGATTTTTCGTTCTCATTTATTCCATTATTTTCCTGTGTTTGTAGGTTTTGCAATCCACGCAACCACTTATTGTCTATTTTCCAGACTCGTCCCAGTGGCTGTCTAGAGCTGTGCCTAAGTCCAAACGAAATGAGTTTGTGGAAAAAGTTCAGGAAATGTTTGATAAATTGTCAGGACCTGTTGTAATGATCTGCGGGCGGAACAAGATTGAAACAGGCTCAAAAGAGAGACCAAAATTTGTAAGCTTTTCTCACGTGTCAATGTTCATTGGCTCTTCTTTTATCATTCATCGTTAAAAAATTCTTTGTTCTTTTTTCTACTTTTCTGTTTGTGAACAGACGATGATACTCCCAAACTTTGGTCGCCTTGCGAAACTGGTATGTTAGCTAAACATAAAAGTAACTTTGATGATAGAATCTGAGTACTTAATTTCTTAAAAATTGTGGTCTCATTTGCACATCAACCACTAACAGTATTAAGTTATTCAACATCTTGAACACGCACTGAGTCCTGACTTTGTATTTGTGGCGTTTTGACACTGTGATTAAATTAGCTTTGCATGTGCAAGACTCTGAATGTGGACTCGCATGCTTAGGTTCACCTTTGTTGACATTACAAGTTTACAACATTTCCATCGTTGGTCTGCATTTTGATAAATCCCAACCCCAGCACTCCAAAATATTCATGCCTTTGTGTCTTTCAGCCCCTTCCGTTGAAGCGTCTTACTGAGGGACTCACCGGAGGGAAACCATCAGAGGATAATGAGATATACAAGCTCTTCACTAATGTTATGAACCTACTCCCTCCTAAGGTATGCCTAATGTCTTATGATAACCTTTTTACATGATTTTGGATAAGTGATGAAAATTGCATCGATGTGTTTTTTCATACTCAAGTGAGATTGAATTGATTGGTCAGAATCAGATAATATCTATTGAAAAAAATCTTTGGTAATTCCTCTTAGGTTACAGATATAAGGAGAAAGTATGAAAGCTATTTGAAAATTCTTGGCTTTGATATATGATAGAAAATATACAAACTTCCTCTGAGTTCTCCTTGGATTCATCTGCAACTAATAATCTGGGATGCAAATGCCCACATACACATAGTCCAGGCTTCTATATGCTTCTTGAAATTTCTTTGTTCCGCATGTCTTGCTTATCAATGTCGTAATTGGTTTCTTCTTTTTTTAATTTTGGTGCAGGAAGAAGATAATCTCGTAGTATTCAACAAACAACTTGGAGAAGATAGAAGAATTGTGATATCACGGAGCAATTTAAATGAGCTCCTTAAGGTAGATAATCTCGATTGAATCTCGTTTAGAGAAATGGAGTCAATTTGTGATGTTTTCATAATCATTATAACCCTTTGAGAACTTTTTCCCAGGTCCTTGAGGAAAACGAGCTATTATGCACAGACTTGTACCAAGTGAACACCGATGGCGTGATATTGACAAAGCAAAGTGTGTAACTCCTATGAAATACCTGGTTTATTATGTATGTGTTTGCTCGTTATGTCTTGGCAATGTTGTTATGTCTTAGCAGTGTAGTGTTTGGATAAAGTTACTGATTGAGGATATCAAGATTTGCCTTTACTATATGTCATGTATGCCATTTGTTGCTATAATGGCAATTATCCGGTTGTTAGGAGGCAGCTATAATCTTACTTGCATGCTTATGTTTAGATCTTTCACATTCCCCTTGATCTACTTGTCCTTTTTGGGGATTATTATAGTTGATATTATGATAAAATTAGTTATAATATGATGCAGTTCCATGTGATTGACGTTAATATCTGCCGCTGTCTCTCATTTGATGCAATCATTTAATTGTAATACTTGCTTTCTGTGATGAAAACCCAATTACTTATGTTGTGAACAAGAGAGCTCAGAAACTTGTTTATTTTGTTTTTGCAGGAGCGGAGAAAGTTATTGGCTGGGCCAGAAACCACTATTTATCTTCTTGTCCAAGCCCATCGATTAAAGAAGGCCGCTTGATTCTGCCTCGTGAAAGGTAATGGCATGGTTGTTGATTTATCTTTGGGGTCCATCTATGATTTATCCTTTATTCTATTTTATCTTACTATTGTCATTCTGTTTTGAAGTATTGAGATTTCAGTTAAAAGGTTAAAGGCACAAGAAGATATCTCTCGAAAGCCCTCACATAACTTGAAGGTTTAGTTTCTCCGCCTCTGGTAGTCTGGCAAATGGATGTTGAATACTTTGAGTATTGATGATGTTAACAAAAAATATTGTTTTTGCAGACTATTGCAAAGGATGAGTATGAAAGCAATTTTGTCTCAGCTGTGGTTGCTCCTGGAGAAATTGGGGTGAAGTTTGATGACATTGGTGCTCTTGAACATGTGAAAAAGGCACTAAATGAGTTGGTTATTCTTCCCATGCGAAGGCCAGAGCTTTTCACCCGTGGAAATCTCTTGCGTGTATTACATTCTGCCATTATTTTCTTTCCTATGGACTTGTAATTTCCCCGAGTGGGTTTTCTTGATAATGTGAGTCTTTTTTTTCCAGCCATGTAAAGGAATATTGCTTTTTGGTCCTCCTGGTACGGGTAAAACGCTACTTGCCAAGGCGCTTGCAACAGAAGCTGGGGCAAACTTCATTAGCATAACTGGCTCAACACTTACCTCAAAGGTACATGGAACCTTATACTATGCTGACATTGGTATTTCCACAATAAATTTTCTTTGTAAACATTTTCAGATAAATAAGGAGATTATCTAATGACTTATAAAACAAAATTTTACTACCCCGGTCATCGACTGAATGTGGTTAATGCCGATTGTAACTCAAAGTAGTCTCTTTCCAACTTCACCTTTGATTGGTTCTGACTAAGTCAACTTCGTCCATTGTTTGGCACAGTGGTTTGGAGATGCTGAGAAGCTCACAAAGGCTTTGTTCTCCTTTGCAAGCAAACTAGCGCCTGTAATTATATTTGTTGATGAGGTGAGAAACTGTTTAGCTTTATTGATAACATTCATAGTTTGCTTATTGTTGTTTCTAAAGGACTGACTGTAATTCCTTTTGTTGTCGGGTAGGTTGACAGTTTATTGGGCGCTCGTGGTGGTGCTTTTGAGCACGAGGCAACCCGAAGAATGAGAAATGAGTTTATGGCAGCTTGGGATGGACTCAGATCAAAAGATAGCCAAAGGATTCTCATTCTCGGTGCCACCAACCGACCTTTTGATCTTGATGATGCTGTCATTCGTCGACTACCAAGACGGTATAACCTTAACTTTAGTTTTCACTTTCTCATTTTGAATAGTTGTCTCATTTTAACAAATGTCTTTTTCCTTTGTGGCTTCTGTTTATAGGATATATGTCGATTTACCAGATGCGGAAAACCGGTTGAAGATTTTGAAAATATTTCTGACTCCAGAAAATCTTGAAACTGGTTTCGAGTTTGATAAACTTGCAAAGGAAACCGAAGGATATTCAGGAAGCGATCTCAAGGTTTGGTCATTCGTAGTTTAATGTACAAGTTTGAGTATGATTATTATTTCTAATTCCCTTTTCTTTTTTTTTTGCATTGAAGAATCTTTGCATTGCTGCTGCATACAGACCTGTTCAAGAATTGTTACAAGAAGAAAACAAGGTAAGGACACAGTTTATTTATTTTGTTGTTGTTGCGGAGGAAGATTTTTGTAATCACTCGATGCTTTTACAATGTCAAATCCTCAGGGCTCGGTAGCAAATGCAGCTCCTGATCTACGGCCTCTGAGTTTGGATGACTTCATTCAATCTAAAGCTAAGGTATTGGATCAATGTTTTTAAAGAAAACATACATTTCTCTTTATGTTTATTTTTCTTTCTGGTCTTTGCAATTATTGAAACTGCATCCATCATTTGAATGCAATTGCAGGTAAGTCCGTCTGTGGCATACGATGCAACGACAATGAACGAATTGAGAAAATGGAACGAGCAGTACGGTGAAGGAGGAAGCCGGACTAAGTCTCCTTTTGGCTTCTAAGGCAATTTTGTTTGATTCAATGGCTCTTTAACTATAAAACTCATTAATTTATTTCCGTGGTAACAATAAAAAATCTCAATTTCAAGTTAATCCTTGTCTCATTTCATCCCTTAAAGAGTAGTATTAGCTACAAGAGAGTATTTTAAAACTAATTTATTAAATGGGAAAATAGCCCATTTACCATCCTCATTTGCTTAAAACTTAAAATGCATCATCATCTGATCACAATTCTGTACTATATTGTTGATTTTAATTTTTAATCACACTCAAAAAAAAAAAAATGATATCCTTTGAGATAATATTTCTGTATATACTATTGGTCAACAAAAAGCAAGTGAGAACACGACAAGAATTATAATCCTTTCTATTCTCCACACGCGCGCTTTTTATTTTTATTTTGCTGGAAACTATTAAAACGTTTATTCGACGCGCCATGGATGCGCGTGCGAGATTAAATAAAGAAAAATAAGAAAAAAATTTAAATTGAAATATTAGCGGTATCTGCTAATTCTATCGCGTGGAAAAATAAAGAGTAGAAAAGACTCTCTCACACTCAGTGCCAGTTTTCATAAGACGATGATGTCGGATGTGGCAGTGCCGAAGTCGGTGACGGTTGAGGAATTGACGGAGGAGGATGACGACGCTGAGGCGGAAGAAGCGATTGAGGAGCGGTGGAGTCTTTACGAGGCTTACAATGAGTTACACGCTTTGGCGCAGGAATTGGAGACTCCTTTCGAGGCACCGGCGGTGCTTGTGGTGGGACAGCAGACGGACGGTAAAAGCGCGCTAGTGGAAGCTCTCATGGGGTTTCAGTTCAACCACGTCGGCGGTGGAACCAAAACTCGCCGGCCGATTACTCTTCATATGAAATACGATCCTCAGTGCCAATTCCCACTCTGCCATCTTGGATCCGATGATGATCCTTCCGTTGCTCTTCCTAAATCTCTCTCACAAATTCAGGTGATTTGTTCTTATTAATTCTTCTTCTTCGATTGCTTGTTTCTGCCCAATTCTGGGAGATTTTGGAGAATGTTGAGAAACAACTGCTTATGGTAATCAAAATTTCTGATATAATTTGGGCTTAGGCATATATTGAAGCTGAGAACATGAGACTAGAGCAAGAGCCATGCCCATTCTCTGCCAAGGAGATAATTGTGAAAGTGCAGTATAAGTACTGTCCCAACCTTACCATCATAGATACACCTGGACTTATAGCTCCTGCACCTGGACTGAAGAACCGAGCTCTCCAGGTTGGTTTTTCTATGGCTCCTACCCAATTCCGTGGCTGATTTAATGTTTTGGCTTTGCTTGATTTGAGTGTGGTTCTTTTTTCTTAGGTTCAAGCACGGGCTGTGGAAGCTCTAGTCCGAGCAAAGATGCAACACAAAGAGTTCATCATTTTATGCCTTGAAGATAGTAGTGACTGGAGTATTGCATCTACTCGAAGGATAGTGATGCAAGTATGAGACTTGATGTTACTTCATTACGTCTTACCTTTTCTTTATTATTCTTTTCTTAAAAAAAGTTCTTCTTCATTCATGTAGGTTGATCCTGAGCTTTCTAGGACGATTGTTATTTCCACTAAGCTTGACACCAAAATCCCTCAGTTCTCATGTTCATCCGATGTAGAAGTTTTCCTCTCACCTCCTGCAAGCGCACTTGACAGTTCCTTATTGGGCGATTCTCCTTTTTTCACGTCTGTGCCTTCCGGAAGAGTTGGCTATGGACAGGATTCAGTATATAAGTCTAATGACGAGTTCAAACAGGTCTATGCTCTGTTGTCTGATTCCTATAACAAGAAAAAGGTCTTTTCCTAAACTGTGTGTGGTTTTTATTGCAGGCCGTGTCACTTAGAGAAATAGAAGACATTGCATCCTTAGAGAAGAAGTTGAGCCGTTTGCTGACAAAGCAGGAAAAGAGTAGGATTGGTATCAGTAAACTGAGGTTGTTTCTGGAAGAACTACTTTGGAAAAGGTATAACTGCTTTTTGTTCTCTGTGATTATCCAGCTTCTGTTTCCTCTATAGTTTACTTTTTCGTTATTCTTGATGCCATTCTCTTTCCAGGTACAAAGAGAGTGTTCCATTGATCATTCCACTTTTAGGAAAGGAGTACCGCAGTACAGTCAGAAAGCTGGATACTGTTAGCAAGGAACTTAGGTTGCATATTCTTATTTGTCTAAACTTGTCTTATTGATTTTAGGCAGTTGAGTTATTCTCTTCTGATTTAAGAAAATATAACTCACTGGTGGTAGAATTTTCTTTCCTCTCAATGCAGCTCTTTAGATGAAGCCAAACTCAAAGAAAGAGGCAGGACTTTCCATGACCTCTTCTTAACCAAGGTCTCTGTACAGCGCATTTTGATATTTAAGATTTCTATCTATGCCTTCACGTACTTTATCATCAGTTTTTGGACTCTTTGAATAATAGTTTTTGTATAGTTAGATCAAGTTCATTTGGTAAACTACTCCGTTTTTTGTTTATTGACTTGCTACTAGTTTAGAATGAATTACTGTTAAGTTTTTGTCCTGTTGGATACCCTTGAGGCTTTAAACCTGCTGCATCCACACATATTTTCTGATTGATGTACGAGGTACATTTGTTAGTATTGATCAGTGTTGGTTTTCTCACCTGTTTTGTCTTTATTTTCTTGATCAGTTATCGCTGTTATTGAAAGGAACAGTTGTGGCCCCTCCAGATAAATTTGGTAATTTTACTGCTCTGTTCTCTACCAGTCAACTGCCTTTGGCAAAATCTTTCTTGGTTGTGGTTGTTGTTGAATTGAACTTTTGCAAGATTAGTTTAGTTAAATGCATATTGTTCAATTCGACTTGGTCACCAGACTCTGAAGATTACACACGGAATGATGTATGCTTATCAATCAATCATTTGGTCATGATACTTTGGTTACTTGCGGAAGCACATATTATAATGACATTCTCAATAATTTACCATGATGCTTTTTCAGGTGAAACACTGCAAGATGAAAGGGCGCAAGGAGGAGCTTTTGTTGGTACTGATGGTCTCCAGTTCCCACATAAGCTAATACCAGTAAGTGTTTCCCTTGAAGCAGAAAATTGTTTACTTTTCAGAGCAAGCTTGTTGTAGTCTTCAAAATTTAGTTGTCTTGTCCTTGCACAAGGATTGTAATATGATGGGAGATAAATTTGACCACATGAGACATATGTACCTAAGAATAATATACTGCAGAACAAAGGAAAGATACTGCATTGGACCTTCAAGAATCATGAGGGAACGTAACCAAATTCTTTTTCATATACAGAATGCAGGGATGCGTCTCTATGGAGGTGCACAGTATCACCGTGCCATGGCTGAGTTCCGTTTTCTAGTTGGTGCTATCAAATGTCCCCCAATAACACGGGAGGAGATTGTAAATGCATGTGGAGTTGAGGATATTCATGATGGAACAAACTATTCCAGGTGTCATAGCATCAACTGACATGCAACACTGTTTTGAATATTATTTTCTTTGCATCTCAGACCCATTTTCAGTATCTAATCTGACCTGTGATGTTTGTCATGTTTGCTATGGGACCTCTTATTCTCTTTTCTCTTACTTGCTGTTGTAGAACAGCTTGCGTTATAGCAGTTGCAAAGGCTCGTGAGACATTTGAACCTTTTCTTCACCAGGTGACAAAGATATATCTACTACTTTATTCTTCTTTCATGGAGTATTGAAAGCAATCCTTGCTAATTAGTTTAGTTATAGGCAATACTGAATTATAAAATTAAGAATCATACTGCTATTCAGTTTTGAGATCTGCTAGAACTTTATCTGTGCTTAAGAATTATTGAGTAAACATGTTCTGCTTACAGAAACTATGTTTGGGGATACTTTCATGGAAATTTTGTTATTTCACATGTTTATCATTCCATACAGAAAGTGTTTTTCAATTCTCATTTCCGTTTGTTCTGTGTTGGTTTAGTTAGGGGCAAGGCTTCTACACATTCTCAAGAGATTGCTTCCAATTTCTGTATATCTTCTTCAGGTAGGCACTGTTTTCTTTGGTTTGATGGTCTCCTACTCATTTTCCCTTTCCAGCAAATTGCTTGATGTATGTGTTAAGTTTGAATAGAAAGAAGGTGAATACTTAAGTGGGCATGAGGTGTTTCTCAAGCGAGTTGCCTCAGCTTTCAACAGTTTTGTGGAGTCCACAGAAAAATCATGTCGTGACAAGTAAGTCTATTTCCAATTCCTGCACAGGCTGCAGTTGTCTGCTGTTAGTAATCATAAATTCAGTTTTCCACTGCCTCCTACCTGTGTTCTAGTGAGCTTCAGTGATTAATCTCCCTTTGGATTTTATATTGATTGCAGATGTATGGAGGATTTGGCAAGTACGACTCGCTATGTTACATGGTCTCTTCACAACAAGGTCACTGCTACAGCTTTATAGCTCTGTTTCAATTGAATTGAGTTGTGTGCATATCAAGTTAATACTAGAACTAAAACTGTTCTCCAAATTTGGTCTCCGTTTCTAATTCAATAGTTTTCTCTTCTCAATGTTATGTAGAACCGAGCTGGTCTACGTCAATTCCTGGACTCATTTGGTGGTACAGAGCAACTTACAACATCAGGTAATTCCATAGGATTTAGTCTTCCCCAAGATGCACCTAGCGGCGCAACAGACACAAAGTCAAGATCAGATGTAAAGCTAAGCCATCTGGCCTCAAACATCGATTCAGGTTCAAGTATCCAGACGACAGAAATGCGGTTAGCTGATCTTCTAGATAGCACGCTTTGGAACCGCAAACTTGCTCCTTCCTCTGAGAGAATTGTGTACGCATTAGTCCAACAGATATTCCAGGGCATACGAGAATACTTTCTAGCCTCTGCTGAGTTAAAGGTTTGCTCCTACTTCAGTTTTACTCAGATTCTTTCTTTTTAAAATGACTTTCCTTTAGCAAGTTTGTATTTGGTGTTTTCTTTTGTTCTGCAGTTCAACTGTTTTCTTCTGATGCCTATCGTTGATAAGTTACCTGCTCTTCTCCGGGAAGAGTTGGAAAACGCATTTGAGGATGACCTCGATAGTATTTTCGACATCACTAATCTCCGGCAATCACTTGATCAAAAGAAACGGAGCACGGAGATCGAGCTGAGAAGGGTAAATCAAACTTAAACTCTGACTTCTATGATCAATCAATGTTTCTTTTGTATTTGCCATTGAAACTTAAACTCTGACTCTCTCTCTCTCTCTCTCTTTTTAATTTGATTTTGTTTTCATGTATTGGATAGATAAAGAGGATAAAAGAGAAATTCAGAGTGATGAATGAGAAGCTAAACTGTCACGAATTTGCTCAAAATATAAAGGCGCCTTCGTTGCAGCAGTGACTCCAAAGATGGATGGATATCTTGTTTGTTAATTTTAGGTTAAAAAAACAATTTGATGTTTCATGAGGGAACATCTTATGTGTCCCGACTTTGGATGTCCAAAAAATAATAAAAAGTAAGTTGTGGTGGAGCAAGAGAGCACACATTGAAGTTTAGTTTCTTGGCGGAGAGAAGAGATTAATTAAAAAGTTAAATTGTGTTCCCTATTAATATAGTGAAGTCGGAGAACACCATTTGCTTGAAATTGTAGCAATATGGTCGGAAATGCAACAGATATGGCTACTAAGAAGAGAGCAGAGAACAAAAACAAACAGTTTAGCTTAAAAAGAAACAAAACAAGAATCATTTTGGTCTTGTCCAAATTAAAGGACATTGCAAAAGAGATGCAAGCTACATTATGATAAAAAAAAAAGCTATAGTTTAAGTCTTTTTCTTTCGCTTGTTGATTCCTTTGCAATTTGGATAATTTGCACTAGACTTGGAACGTAAGAGCTAGAGCAAACAAGTGGGTAAGCATGCACATCTCTTCGGAAGTTGGGCCATCCTGGGTGATTCACAGCTTCTCCAAGAGCCACTTTTCTCAAGTATCCATTCACTCCAATGATGTAAGCTGTGTCGCAGACGGCGGTGCGAGACATTTCATCTAAATGAAAAACAACGGCGGCTTTCATCTCCTCGTCAATGAAGAAACTGGCAGCCTCAATGTCAAACTGAAACTGATAACCCGTCAATGGTACAAGATCAACTTTTAACAAGGGGATCCAAGACACTGCATGGGGCTCAACATTACTAGTAACCCAAATCTCCACCTCTGGTCTTCCACACTCGTCCTGATATAAGGCTGCAAGTTTCTCATCTCTAAGACAAGAGAGAGCTCCAGTATCGAAAACATAGTGCGGAAAAGGCAGAGGAAGAAACGGTCCAAAACTCTTTCTAGTAAAATCAAAACACAGCAAGACATCAACGGGCTCTAGTGTCATTCTCTTTTCCTTTAGCAAAAAGGTAAGTATTGCCCTTCAAAGAAACGCCTCGTTGATAATACTGTATATCCCAGGGGGAGTGATATCAAGCACCCTCCATGAATTAGAGGTAAAATCATAGATTTCGTACCCAAAAACGTGGTGTCCAACACGAGGCTTATCATCCAAAACCCTCAAAATTTTGTGTTTACGGTTATTGTCGTATCCAATAGCATACCTGTCTAGTTCGTGGTAAGTGTTTCTAGGTTCGATCCACCTAATTTGTGCCAAATACGGATTCCATACAACGAGCCTAGTCTTGTCCTTTGCCACGCATAACAATAACCCGTCGCACTGCAAGACTTTAGATATCTCGACTTCATTAAATAAATAACCTATCTCCTTGATTGATGGTAATGGATCCGCTCCATGGAGATCGAACCTCACTGAACAAAGCCTATACTTCTTCACCATGAACCCAACAAACTCATTCCTCCTTGCTCCTCCTCTACATATCACTTTCTCTTTCGATAAACCGTTCCATCGTTTGCCTGTGCATCTCACCGCTCCCAGAGATGTTATCGGAACATTTGAGAGTATCTTCTCTACCAAATACTGTGAAGGTCAGAGATTTCGTCATTGTTTCATATGGAAGAAATTAATTAGGGTTTTTTTTTCCTTTCAATTAGGGATCTCTAACTTGCTTAGTACTCTTTATTCGTTAACATCCAGTACAATGGCCACTCGAAACCCTAACTGTTTTTTAGTGGGTTTGTAACATTGTTTTGGTTTTGGGCTTCTACTAATCTTTTTGGACTACTCTATGTGTATGATACTATGATGGAATCAGATGACCTCAATCTCCTCCTCTATTATGTTTGTTTTATGAAAGCGGTAATGAGTCAAGCTAATTAGAGATAAAAAAAATGCAACGAAACAATAGTGAGTACACATCTTAAATCTAAAAAGTACACCGGTAAAAAACTTGCCCCAAACATTCTCAGTATAAAAATGCTTATTGAATCATAGAGAGACATTTAAATGTTTCTTTTTTAGAAATTATTGGCAGCTTCAAATTTATAAGTTTATAATTCATCACTAATACACATTTTGACCAACCCTCCTACCCATTAACCTCCACCTAACTAAGAGCACATTCACATTTTAAACACTCTCTCTCTCTCTCTCTCTCAGCCATGTCCTCAGAATAATAAAAAGTGAAATAAGCTTACCGTTTTCTCCACGTGACGGAAAAAGCAAATGTTTTCTCCACGTGATGATAAATTATGTGATATATCTAACTAGAGTTCCCATTTTCTCTGTTTGGTAACTGTTATTAATATAACCGACCGATTTTTTAAGTTATGTATATATACAATTAATGACAATGTTCTTTTTGATAATTTAAATGACAATCTGGAATAAATTAAACGTAAAATTAAAAAAATTTACACAAAGAAATTAATCACTGATGAGTAAATTTATTTTTACTTGGGACCAGTAACTTTTGACATACATAATCGTAATATGAAACATATATAATCTTTTGTGAATAAATAAATGGAACATTTTTTTCTTTTGTTCGGATTCACGACACGTAGCTCAATTTGAGCAGCTCAAAGAAATTAAAGTTGATTATAAATTAAAAAAAGTTGGATTATAGATATTTGGGATATTTTGTTGATTTTCGTTTTAAGTTTATATATTATCATTAATTAAATAAATAAAAATTGTTGTATACGGTATATATAAAGAGAAGCAGTCCAAAGCTTTATAGGCAACTCATCAACAACTCAAGTTTCTTACACAGCAAATCCATGGCTCCTTCTGCGCAAACTCTTCCTACAAGGTAAAATATTTTTATATTACTGAAACAAAGTTAGAAATCTCGCATTTAGACTTTAAAATCTGATGGTATATATGATCTATGGACTATGATTAATGGTGATTATTTTATCTACTAAACTTTGCAGTGTTTCTGATGAAAAATACGCGAATGTGAAGTGGGAAGAATTGGGGTTTGGGTTTGTTCGCACGGATAATATGTATGTTGCCAAGTGCAAACATGGAGATAGTTTCCAAGAGGGGAAGATTGTTCCGTATGCTGAGCTTCAAATCGACCCTTCCGCAGCAGTTCTTAATTATGGCCAGGTTCGTTACTAATTTTGTTCAACTGATTAATAAAAATAATAATCCAACCATTATATATATATATATATATTTAATCCATATATTTTGTTATTAGATGAAACGGAAAACTAATAACACATGAATAGATCCCTGATAAAAGGATGATTGAGCTAATCATATATATAGAATTACATAATAATGTTTTAGCAAATATTGCATGCATATTAATTTGAGCAAGCTAGTAGATTTTTGAACAATTGAAAGATTATATATAAACCGAAATAGTTTGATTTTGGAAAAGTGTCTGAAATATTGGTGGCTTGGGTATGATTAGGGTCTATACGAAGGGCTGAAGGCTTACAGGACAGAAGATGGTCGGATTATGCTATTCCGACCAGACCAAAACGGTCTCCGCCTTCAGATGGGAGCCGACAGACTATGTATGCCTTATCCTTCGGTCGATCAATTCGTCTCCGCCGTCAAACAAGTGGTTCTTGCCAATAAGAAATGGGTATATACACATATCTTTTAATTGTATTCATTCTTCAGGATAACAAATCTTATTCTTTAAAAATATATATAT
>VBRH01000006.1:189705-200777 GCA_014578085.1 Cardamine resedifolia | reverse complement strand
ATATATATATATATTAAAATGGTGTATTTTATTTTATATACAGATTCCTCCTCCAGGGAAAGGAACATTGTATATTAGGCCAATCTTGTTTGGGAGTGGTCCTCTTCTTGGTTCACTTCCGGTTCCTGAGTACACCTTCGCAGTGTTTGCATGTCCTGTTGGACGTTTTCACAAGGTAAAAATGTTCTTCTCACTTCTTCTTTTTTTTTACTGTCTTTAATTTAAACAATAAAAGCTATAGCGCGAATTTAACAATTTTTGGGGTTTATTTTGGTATATTTATATAGGATAGCTCGGGTTTGAATCTCAAAATCGAAGACAGGGTTCGCCGAGCTTTTCCTAGTGGAACTGGTGGTGTGAAGAGTGTCACAAACTATTCTCCTGTAAGTTTAAAACAAAAAACAATACAAGCTTTTAAAATTTACATGCCCAAATGATTGTAATGGGAATTTTTCTTGTTAAAGGTTTGGCTAACATTGGCAGAGGCGAAAAAACAAGGTTTCTCTGATGTTTTGTTTTTGGATGCTGCAACTGGCAAAAACGTTGAAGAACTTTTCGCATCTAACGTTTTCATAGTCAAGGTAAATTTTACATACACACACATATATGTAGACGTTTTTGAAGTGTTATAGAAAATTAAGATTGATTTGATATTATTGTATATAGGGAAATGTCGTGTCGACTCCAGAAATTTCAGGAACTATTTTGCCCGGAGTTACAAGAAAAAGTGTCATCGAATTAACTCGTGATTTCGGCTACAAGGTTGGAATATATCAATGGCATGATATTATATTCTGTCCAAGTTGATCTTAATCTTCTAGTTAATGTTCATCATATATAATAATTCCCTTCGATTCTTGTTGTAAAACAAAAGGTGGAAGAACGTGTTGTTCCCATGGAGGACCTTCTAGATGCGGAAGAAGTTTTCTGTACTGGGACTGCTGCAATAGTGACAAGTATTGCGTCCGTGACCTTCAAAAACAACAAGTAATATTTTCTTCCGTTTAATTAATCTTTCTATATATTTTAATAAATAAAATAACTCGAATGTATATATACTTGGCTTGATTTTTCATAAGTTGACTGACATAATTGAGTATATATAAAATAAACTCATCACAGGACCGGATTCAAAACAGGGGAAGACACATTGGCTGTGAAGCTATTCGCGACGTTAATGGGTATCCAGTCTGGTCAGGTCGAGGATAAGAAGGGATGGACGGTGGAGATTGACCGGTGCAACTAGGGTTGAAACTGTAACTTGACAAATCCCTTATATATGTATGCAAGTTTATATATAAGAAACATCTGAAGATGTCTCTCTATCTTTGTGTTTGTCTTGATGTCATATCATATCGTGCCGTTGCAATGTATGTAAGTTAGTTATTATATAACTTTGGCATGTTTCATATTTATTATCAAAGAAGCTTTTTGCTTTATCTTCTAATTTAAAACTACTATTTTGTTGCTTAAAAACATGTTTAATGGAAGTTTCTTATTGAGTTTCTCGTTAATAAAAACTAGGAAAGAGTGTAAAATGAGTATTTTGCTACATACTATAACATAACAAACTAAAAGAAGTTCTCTCCAATGCACATAATTAAAATCAATCATTTCTACTAACCAAGCAGTATGATCAAAATAATTGTGCGCACAAACCAAACAAAATCATAGTCAAAATCTTGTGTAAGAAACAAGAATTGAAACGAAGGAACATTAATAAATTATTCAAATAGTTGATGGTCGAAATTCGAGAACATTATTCCTCGCAAACTCTTTCACAAGTGTGTTGATGTTTTATCAGTTTATGTTCTTAAACTATTGCTTATTTAAAGATACACATAAGCACCAATAAAATTTTGTTTATTATCTCTTAAAATCATACTCGACAATAACCGTAGATAATAGCAATATATATATGGAATCTCTCTTAGAAAACGTCCATTAAAAAAAAAACTAAAAGAAAAATCCTTGGATATATCAATTAATGTGTGACAATGGCAGAATGCAAAAAGAAATCTAAACTAGAGTCACATCCGTCAAAGGTAAACACATTCTCAGACCATTCAACGGATCCCCAAAGCTCTTTTAAACCACGTCTCTCAAACGAAACTTGTGCACACCAAATCTCAGTTTTACATTTTTCAGTGAAATGGTGATGTGGAGAGCGCTTCACCACCGACTTCCACCACATTGTCACTCTTCTTCCTCCGCCGGAGTATGCCAGCGAATTATGAGGACAAAAAAAATATGGATAATCAGAGAGTTGTTCAAGTCCTTGAACAAACCTCCACACCAAATCTTCTTTTGGATCGTTCCAAAAAAATTCTGATGGGAAATCAACATTAGACGGAACACGTTCTCTACGAAGCAAATATTCGTCTTCAAGTTAAGCTTCAAACCATTCATGTCATAAACTTTTCCACCCATTACCAATTTACCTGGAACCACAATCCGTTGAGTGGTGAGATATATTGAAGGGCAACAATGGCTGATGGCTCCCAAGTTTGGGTCTTTGGGTCGTAAATCTCTCCCCAGTCTTGGATATTGTTGGACACGCAACCTCCAACCACATAGATCTTACCGTCGATTACATCAGCGGCTGCAGTTTCTCGAGGTTGAAGCATGTTTGGTAGTATACGCCATTGATGAGATTGGGAATCGAGAAGAAACACTCTATTGCTTCTCGTTCCGTTAATGAAGTCTCCGATGATGTAAATGTCTATACCTAATGAAAGAACGGTCGAGCGTATCGGATGTTGATAAGGAAACGAAGGGACGGGTTTCAGTTTCTGTTGTTTGGGAACTCGGCAAACTGTGAACCAGCTAGGGTTAGGGTTAGGGTTGTTCTTATTCAGGTCTAAGCAAACGTAGAGGTAATCTTCTGTTATTCCGATGCGGGATCGTGTTGCCTTCAGCTCAGGCTAAGCGATGACAGATCGGAAATCCTTGGAGACTAAGGATAGAGTTGGACGACAGAATCTCGAGACACGAGCCAAACAATTGAAAATGATGTCGTCTGGTAACGAAGATAACGTCGCCGGTGACTCTGATGGTTCCTTCGTCTCTTCCGTTTTCATTATATCTCGTATGAGTTTTGGGAGGTGTCGATTTTGGGTTTATATATGTGCTTTGTAAAATATGAGCTTTGTTTTTTTTTACCTGAAAAATTAAAATGATGTGCCATCAAGCATGTTTAATAAATATATATACGACTAAAGCTAAAGCCTAATTTTCGGAAGCTTTTATAAAAATAAATAAAATTTATGAAAATCTCTGAGTTCTCTTATGATATTTTGGTGAATTTATGGTATTTTTAAAATGATATATTTTTCAAAATATTGTAATTATCTTTTAATCTTTTTATTACGGTAATTAACTGTTTATTTCTTAGACGGTGAATGCAAAAAACACACGCCTAAAAACAAGTGATTCGCCGATAAAATAATTAATTGTTGTGATAATAAGTCAATAACCGTAGATGTTTATCACAAAAAAAAATAAAAAAAATCAATAACGGTAGATAAATAGTGGGCAAATATCTTTTAAAATCTATCATACGATCCACTTATTTTTGTTTATTATAATTTCGAGATAATTAGGTACATGTATATCCAAATTCGAGCAAAAAGAAACTAATGTATTGTGTATACCAAATTCATGGAGAAGAATTGAGCAATAAGGTCAAACTTAATATTCTTTGCAAGATATATAGAGGAGAGATGGAAATCAGACTAACGGAAAATACCCCTCAAAAATATTTGTCGTCATAGGATCAATCATAAACGTTGATTTGATGATTTGAAACTATATATCACAAAGAAGCCTTTTAAGAACAAGGCTTCTTCTGGTCGAGATAAATTAAAGAGGCCTATGACTGATGACGATTAATCGATTATGTTATGGTCAGGTTACAAATGCATCTTTAATATAACTGATTTGATACACACACCTGTAACGTGGAGGACCATATAGAGGAATTGCCATAATTAACAACCTCCAACAAAAATTACAGGAGAAATTATTATGACAAGTACAAAGACTGTGTTAATCAAGAAAACTATAGATGGCCCTGGAAAGGTAACGGACCATAGGCTTTGTTTTGCTATCGGGTTTCATGCATGCATTAAAAGAAAGCAAACCCTAGGAAGTGTTATTGATCTCCAAAATCAGAATCCAAATTTCTACCAACATCAAAATAATTGTGCGCACAAACCAAACAAAATCATAGTCAAATCTTGTGTACTAAACAAGAAAACGAAGGAACATTAATGAATTATTCACATAGTTGAAGGTCTAAATTAGAGAACATTATTCCACGTAAGAGTTCAAGTGAGCATTACCAAACTCTTTCACAAGTGTGTTGATGTTTATGTTTTTATGCTATTGTTTATTTAGAGATACATAAGCACCAATATAATTTTTTTTATGTCTCTTAAAATCATACTCTAAAAGACTCCCCACAAAATCCAAAACTCTCTCAAAAACTAAAATAAATCCCATTGATCAATATGTCACAATGGCAGAATCCAGAACGAAATTCATAGGAGAGTCACATCCATCAAATGTAAACACATTTTTAGACCATTCAACGAATCCCCAAAGCTTTTCTAAACCGCGTCTCTCAAACGAAATCTCTGCACACCAAATCTCTGTTTTACATTCCTTAGACCAATAGTGACGACGACCTTGAGGCACCGACTTCCACCACACCGTCACTCTTCTTCCTCCGCCGGATTTTTCCACATAAGTAAGATGATTAGGGGAGAGTTCTTGTTCCAGTCCCTTAACCCTAGTCCAGCCAAAACCATCTCCACTTGAATGACGCCAAATTAGCTTCCCGTTGGATACCGATGTTTGGTACAACAAGTTGTCTATCTCTACAAAGCAAATATTCATCTTCAAGCCATGCATGTCATAAAATTTTCGACTCACTTAACTGGTGAGATCTAGTGGTGTTGTGAGCAATATTGGCTTCCAAGTTTGGGTGTTTGGGTCATAAACCTCACCCCGATTCTCGATATTATTGTACTCGGTGCCTCCAATCACATAGATCTTACCGTCAGTTACATGAGCCGCAGCAGAAGCTCGACGTAGACGCATTTTGGGGAGTCTACGCCATTGATGAGATTGAGAATCGAAAATAGACACTCTCTTGCTTCTAATTCCCCAAACGAAGCCTCCGATGATGTAAATCACTGAACCAGTTGACACGATGGTTGAGGATTTGGGATGTTGATGAGGAAACAAAGGGATGGGTAGTAATTTCTGTTGTTTGGGAATTGTTGAAAGTGTGAACCAGCGAGGTTTAGGGTTGTTGTCCTTAGTCAGGTTTAAGCAGACATAGAGGAAACTCTCGGTTTTTCCGATGCGGGATCGTGTGGCGTAGAGCTCACGGGATGCGAGAAGAGATTGGAACTCCTTGGAGACGAGAGATAGAGTTGGATAATGGAATCTTGAGACACGAGCTAAACAGTTGAGAATGATGTAGTATGGTAACGAAGAAAACGTCGGAGGAGACTCTGATGATTCCTTCATCTCTTCCGTTTTCATATCCTCTCATATGATTTTGGGAGGTTTCGATTTAGGGTTTATGTGCTTTGTACAATACTAAAATATGAGCTTTTTTTTATACCTTCAAAGCCTAAATTTCTGAAGCTTTTATGAAATAAATAAAAATTTAGGAAAATCCCTGAGATCTCTTCTGATATGTTGGGATATATTTGAGAATATCGTAATTATCTTTCGAATTTTTATTACGGTGTTTACCTTTTTAATTCTCAATAAAGATAATTTTTGTGAAAAACCCAAAACATTAGTTATTCTTTTAGGTGCAAGACCCACCGAATATCTGGGGACAAAAGAACAAAGATTCGATGATACAAATATAAACTCTTGTATGATCTATTAGAAACAAATCTTTCTCTTAGGAATTTTGTATAATTTTAAAACCAATCAAGAATTTGATATTCTTGAACATGAGCTCGATTAATAATAACCAAGTCCCCAATCTATGAACTATACAACATTAGTAATCTCATCATTAACTGTAACACTGTCATCATCGTAACTACTTGCTTCTCCATTTTTGTCGTAGGAAGGCTCTATTTTCTCTAGCATACAAACCACTGATTTCATAAACGGTCTAACCTGAGGAGACTTCTCCGTACATAACAAAGCAATGGTCAAAACTTTAAGAGCATCCTCTTTGTATTCATCTTCTATACTCGGATCGATTAATTCCATCATCATTTCTCTTTTCATCTCCTTGCTCATACTCCAAACCCACATAACAATGTCACTGTTCTCGCCGAACTCTGTTTCCACCGGCTTCTTCCCCGTCACCAACTCCATTAACACCACCCCAAAGCTGTACACGTCGCTCTTCTCGTTCACGTTCGTAGTATATGCGTATTCTATGAACAACAACGAAATGATTTGCAATTGACAGGTTATATAACTGTAGATTGTAATGCAAGGAATTTGAAGATATATAAATTTAACCTAATGATAGGAAAATTTTATATACTTACCGGGGGCAATGTAACCGAGAGTTCCTTCAACAAGAGGAGCTGAGAAAACTCGTTCAAATGAATCTGGCTGAATGATTTTAGCCAATCCGAAATCAGCAATCTTCGGTCTCCACTCATCATCAAGCAATATATTGCTGGACTTCACGTCCCCATGTATCACAGGTCGATCTAACCCATGATGCAGATACTCCAACCCTTTAGCAGCTCCTAAAGCTAATGCTTGTCTAACACGCCATCCAATTTCTTGCTCACCACGATTTTCGTGTAGCTGCTCCCACAAGCTTCCATTAGGCATATACTCGTAGACAACCAGCTTACTATCCTCACACGTTATGCTGCAGAACAACTTCACAACGTTTATATGTTTTATATTGCTTAGCGTCGCGACTTCTGTCTCGAACTCTCTGTTATTATTGTTGTTGTTGCGGTCACTTATCATTTCCGTTGAGCTTCTAAAGCTTTCGTGGAAACTCTCCTGTCTCCAAATGTGTTTAACAGCAAGTGTTTCACCGTTTCTTAGGGTTACTTTGTAAACATTCCCATGACCGCCTCTGCCTATGAGATTCTCTGATTTTATCCCATCAATAATTTCCATTTCGTTCAAGTTTAGTAACCGGAAAGAGCTCACTTGCCAGTTGTTCTTCTTCTGATCAGCCATTAGATTTGACCTATCCCGTCTTATCTTGAAAAGCAAGTAACAGAATAACAGAAACAGAGAAAGTACCACAGCAACGATGAAATATACATCGAACTTAGAGAAATGTTTCCTCTTCCCTTGGCCCTGAGGGTTTCCACGCGGACATGGATGAAGATATGTGATATCTGAGCTGCATAGTCCTGAATTACCTTCAAAGCTTCCACTTTCAAGTGATTTAGGAACAGAACCAGTCAATTGGTTGTTGGATAAGTCAAGTAAGCTTAGCTTAAGAGAGGATAAACCAACAGGAATCATTCCCGACAGTTTGTTTCTTGACAGATTTAGAGAATTCAAGAACTGTAAAGATCCTAAACTTTCGGGGATTTGCTCAGAGAGTGAATTTACAGCAAGGTTTAGATCAACCAAAGATGCACACAAACCTAATGACTCTGGTATAGCACCAGAGAGATTATTCTGGTCAAGATAGAGACTTGAAAGCTCCTTAAGCTTGCCAAAAGAGTCAGGGACTACCCCGGAGAACTTATTCATGCGCATATTAACAAACACTAACGAGTTAGCTTCTGAGATCTGAAACGGTAAAGAACCCGAAAACCGATTGTTGCTCAAATCTAAAGAGCCAAGAGACTTGGCATTACCAATACCATCAGTAATATTACATTCAAAACGGTTTGATGCAAGGTCAAGAAACTGGAGATTAGGAAGACCCCAGATCCCAGAAGGAAACACACCAGAGAGAGAGTTGCTGCTTACACGAAGACGAATCAAAGTCTTACATTTAGCATAGCTCTCCGGGAATTGTCCTGTGAATCTGTTTTGCAACATCAGGAGATGTGTCATTGCGCCTTTCTTACACATATCAGGAGGAATATAACCTTCCAAGAAGTTCTCAGACACGTCGATGTGTTTAAACCTTGTCCAAGATCCGAGTCTCTTTGGAAGCTTCCCAGTGAGTTGGTTTCTGTAAAGAGACAAAGCAGCTAAACTCTTGAAATCTCCAAACTCTTTTGGAATCTCACCGGTAAGTCTGTTTCCGAACAAGCCAAGAGAAACAATGTTCTTTAAAGACCTAAGCTCTGACAAATCACCTTCTAAAGAGTTGTTAGAGGCGTCAAAATTCCTCAGGTTCGTCAAATTCCCAAACCCGATTGGTAACTTACCGGTCAAGTAATTGCTATAAATCTCAAGCTGCCTTAGGTTTCTGAGTTGAACTATCCCCTTTGGAATTTCACCAGAGATTTCATTATCGGATAGCTCAAGGTTCTGTAGACGAACAAGGTTTTTGATTCCCTCTGGAATCTCACCGGTGATGCTGTTGTTACTCATATAAATCCAATTCAAAGCGGTGAGATTTAGAATCTCTCCGGGAAATGGATGCGGATCGAATAAGTTATCTCCAACGCTTAAAAAACTCAATCTCTTCGGGTGTTTTATCGAACTCCATGGAAATTTTCCAGAGATTCCAGAAGCGTTTAAGCTTAAAAACTCGAGTAATCGTAACGATTTAATCGCCGGAAACTCACCGGAGAAATTGTTGATGCCAAGATCTAAGTATCTCAAACGTTTACATTTCTTGAGACTCTTATAAATCTGACCACGCAAGGAGTTGTTCGCTAGAACAAGTTTTTCTAGAAACTTTAGATTGCAGATTGAACTGAAAGGAAGATCGATAATACTACCGTTGCCACCATAGTTGATCAAACTCTGACTCCCAAGATTGATCTCGATAACATCTCCGTCGGAATTACAAAAGATTCCGGCAAATTCACAAGCCGAGTTTTGGTAAGTCCATGTTGTGAAGATGTCGTTGGAATTTGTTTCTCCAAAGACGAATTTCAATTTGAGAAGATTCTCGACTTCTTGACTATGGTTGGATTTCGATGAAACAACATGAAGTAGAAGAAGAAGGTGAACGATAAATAGTCGTCGGAACATTAATCTCATCGCCGGCAAGGATAAAAAAGAGGTGGTGTATTGTTGTTGTTATTGGAGGGAAGTGAAGAAAGAAACTTGTTAGGTGTTTGACATTCAAATATAGACAATATATTTGAATAGGAAATTTTATTATTATTATTTCCTTTTTATTCGTGGATTTTCTTACATTCATGCACCAATACGTTACACGAGTCATAGAAGGACAATTTCTTAAGTATATCCCTAAATCTAATAAAATCAAATGATGCATAAGTTTTAGAATGGTGATGTCTTAGGCTCTGTATTGAGCAACGTTAGAAAAAGCCTGATATAACTTTATAAGGAAATTGGGACTTTTGGAGTGACTGAAAAATCAAAAGTCAAAGGTGATGAACTTTTTTCCTTTAGTTACTTGAATCATATTTGATGGATACATTACAAATACATTTAATTTCTTTCAAACACCCCATTACTTTTTATAAACTAATACTGACTTTCTAACCGAAGATTATATTTTATATAATCTTTTACCAAAATAAGAAGATAGAAGATTTTAAAATTTAAATCGTTATCAAGAGAAACATGTGTGCAAATATTCAAACCCCCGAAAATAGCAAAATTCAATGGATACGAAGAATAGAATGTAACGTTGACTAGTTATCTCTTTTATATAGAGAGTATGTTAATATATGGCCATCTTTTAATTTTTGCAAACAAATAACAACAATTTGTTTTCTGTTACAGTACAAAGTTGTTAATATTCCAAATTTTGAAATATAAATACTCCTATTAACTCTTAAGCTTAATCACCATCAAGTAATCAACTTCTAATAAACATTTCTCTTAAAGAACCAAACAATGTCTCTACTTAAAACTAACCTCATGTTTCTCTTTGCAATTGCTCTTTTCTATAGCTTGACTATTCCCTCTTCGGCCGAAGATTGGAAACAAGAATTCTTAGAGATCCAAAACGAAGCCCGGCACGAGGTTGGGTTGGACCCGTTGGTTTGGGACGATGAGGTTGCTGCTTATGCCGCGAGCTATGCAAACGAGAGGCTCAGTGAATGTACAATGGTCTATTCGAATGGACCATTTGGAGAGAACATAGCGTGGAGTAGTGGAGAGATGTCGGCTAAGGATGCTGCGGGAATGTGGATCAACGAGAAACAGTACTACGACAACAATAGCAACACGTGTAATGATCCAAACGGTGGCACGTGTCTACACTACACACAAGTTGTTTGGAAAAACACTCTTCGATTGGGATGTGCTAAAGTTGTGTGTAACAGTGGTGCTACTTTTATTACATGCAATTATGATCCTCCGGGAAATTACGCTGGAGAAAGACCATACTAAGCTTTTGAATGTTATTTTATAATTTCGTATATTCTTTGTAAAGGAAATAAAAAAAGAGATGATGAGTTGTTATTGTCATTTCTTAGCTGTACACAAAGATATAAACAATTTAATAATGATGACATCCACCTCTCAAAAATTGGCTGGCTAATTCCTAACGCTACATTTAAAATTTAGAAAATTCAAAAACATTTAAAAGAATGTGAGTGGAAGACAACTCATGAATTGGTAAAACGACAAAGCGATACACGTCAAACGACACCAAGCTGGCTTTGCTGTCTAAGCTCTTTCCTTAGCTTGCGAGAGAAAAGCCTGCAAGCGTCCAAACTCAGATCCACCGCCGCAGCTAACGCCACGTGAGCTGCTGCATCCTCCGTGCATGTCACGTGCGTCACACCGACTTCTACCTCCGGTTTACTCCGTTTCCCAACTCCTTCAACCGTAGTCGACATCACAAACCCTCTGTTTTGCGCCGCCGAACACGGATGCTGCGGCAGTAAATATCCGAAATCTGACCCGGATCCTGATCCTGGTCTCGATGCGGGTCTCGACCCAGCGCTCGAACCGGATCCGAGATCCCAGCTTCCTTGAGGACTCGTTGTTGGCGTCGACAC
>VBRH01000006.1:164132-181306 GCA_014578085.1 Cardamine resedifolia | reverse complement strand
TTATTATTATTATTATTATTATTATTATTATTATTATTATTATTATTATTATTATTATGTTTTCACAATTCAGAAATTCATTTTTAAATCATTGGAAGACTTTTGTTTCTATTATATTATGTTTCCAGTGCCTTATATCCCATTTCAGAAGAAATGTTGGAAAGATTCAAGGTAATTTAAGGCATGGAAATATACGAATAGGAGAAGAAGATGAAAATATGATGTAAGCCATCTTTCAATTATAAAAAAGTCTGTTATTATAAAAAAGACTTTGAGAATATCTATCAACTTCCATGATTTTTGATAATTGTATTTTGTTAAGTAAAATGTATATTTTAATGGAAGGAGAATATGAGTTACTTTCAATTTATTTGAATAACCCAAAATTTTGTTTGACTTTGAGAATACCTTATGAAAGTACAAGACTTTGATGATCAAATTTTGTGAAGAAATATATGAAGAATCAATAAATCAATAACATAAGATTTTAATGCAATGACAAATTGAGTTATTTTCATAAAATATGAATAACACAAAAGATTTAATGACTTAATAAAATCACTAATCCAATAATTCTGTTTATAAAGATTTTAATGTAGATTTTACAAATACATAAACGAATAACACCAAACTTTATAAAAGTTTTGAAAAATCTTAATTGAATAACACTAGAATGTTTTAAAATTTTAAATATTTTATAACTCCATTTATACACAAACCAACAATACCCCCTCAGTTTTAATGTTATTGTTTGTAAATATGTTCAAACTAAAGGATTAAAAAAAAATCGATCCTTTTAATATATAAAGGAGAGGGACGATTGTAAATAGTTATGTTCTAGAATAAAATAGGGGTTATAATATGTAAACTATATGGTATTTTTCCAATTTTATGTTCAAATTCTTACTTGACATATACAGTGACGTAGAATACAAGGATGTAATTACAACTGATGACATTATTTTATCTAGAATGTTTTACTCTTGTTCAGTTGGTTACAATTATTTAGAATCTCATTTCCCTAAATCTAATATTTGTTTAAATTGTTTTTTTAAATCTCGTCTTACTGGGAACGGAGACTTTGTTATTTCTGAAAGTATTGTAGTGGAAAATCTTTGGATCAAGAACAAACCTCATCTAAATTTTATAAAATTTGTTTTTTAAAAACTTCTTCTCACGTTTGACAAAAGGAAAAAAAACTTCTCTTCACATTTTGTTGGCACATAGCCAAAGCTATAATTTTTCTCCTCTCGGTTCCATGTATCTTCAACCATCAACCAAAACAGACGAAATCCATGTATCTCGATTCTAGTAAGGTTGCTTTCAAAAAATTTCGGAAACTCATGTAATGAAAAAGGTATTAGTTGATGTTGTGCCTTAATTGCTCTGTTTCCCGTTGCGATGAAATGTGTTTTCGATACTTATGCTATTTAAAAGAAACAAAGTTTTGAAGATTCTTGATTTAAAACATAAGCAAGTAAAATAAGAGAGCAACGATAGATTGATACCACACAAAAGTTCAACACCGAGTAAGACAAAAGAAAACAGACGGATAAGCACCTAAGACTCGATAGAGTTTCGAGCCTTTCACAACCACACGACAACAAACAAACATTAAAGAAGATACCACACACTTAGTACTCCTCACCTTCATCATCTTCATCATCACCTCCCTCAGCACCAACCTCCTCATAGTCCTTTTCCAAAGCAGCAAGATCCTCACGAGCTTCAGAGAACTCTCCTTCCTCCATACCCTCACCAACGTACCAATGCACAAAAGCACGCTTTGCATACATCAGGTCAAACTTGTGGTCAATGCGAGAGAAGACTTCAGCAACACTGGTTGAGTTTGAGATCATGCACACAGCTCTCTGAACCTTGGCCAAATCACCACCAGGAACAACAGTTGGTGGCTGGTAGTTGATACCACACTTGAATCCAGTTGGGCACCAGTCAACGAACTGGATAGTACGTTTGGTCTTGATGGTTCCAACAGCAGCATTCACGTCCTTAGGGACAACATCACCTCGGTACATCAGGCAGCAAGCCATGTACTTACCATGACGAGGGTCACATTTGGCCATCATGGAAGCAGGCTCAAAAGCGCTGTTGGTAATCTCAGCAACTGAGAGTTGCTCATGGAAGGCTTTCTCTGCAGAGATGACAGGAGCGTAGGAGGAGAGCATGAAGTGAATTCTTGGGTATGGAACCAAGTTAGTCTGGAACTCAGTCACATCCACGTTCAAAGCACCATCAAACCTCAGAGAGGCAGTCAAGGAGGAGATGACCTGCAAAATTAAGGTAACAGTAAACTGCATTAGCACAGCAGAGACACAAAAGAACATATATATATATAGTAAGAAAAGGGAAGGTGGGATAATATACCTGAGAGACGAGGCGATTGAGGTTGGTGTAGGTAGGCCTCTCAATGCTGAGGGAACGTCTACAGATGTCATAGATGGCTTCATTGTCGAGGAGGATGGAGACATCAGTGTGTTCCAGGAGTGAGTGGGTGGAAAGAACACTGTTGTATGGCTCAACAACAGATGTTGAAACCTGTGGTGAAGGGTACACAGTGAAACCCAGTTTGGATTTCTTTCCATAGTCTACAGAGAGACGCTCAAGGAGAAGAGATCCAAGACCAGATCCAGTTCCTCCACCAACAGCGTTGAACACAAGGAAACCTTGGAGACCAGTGCAGTTGTCAGCTAGCTTCCTGATACGGTCTAGGCAAAGATCAACAATCTCCTTCCCAACTGAAACAAAGATTAATTCACAGTCAATTACACAAATCGTCAAAAATGTGAAAACAAAAGCACATAATTGGGCAAGAGAAGAGTATTAACTGGTGTAATGGCCACGGGCGAAATTGTTAGCTGCATCCTCTTTGCCGCTGATGAGTTGCTCAGGGTGGAAAAGCTGACGGTATGTACCAGTTCTGACCTCGTCAATCACAGTGGGCTCAAGATCAACGAAGACAGCACGAGGAACGTGCTTCCCTGCACCGGTCTCACTGAAGAAGGTGTTGAAAGCATCATCACCTCCGCCAACAGTTTTGTCACTCGGCATTTGACCATCCGGCTGTATAATTCAATATAAATAAAAATCCCGTCAATACAATTGCATATACAGGAATTAAAAAGCCAGATCTGAATTTTCGAAACAATATAGGCTAATGTTCATCTTCATCTGAATACGGGAAAAGCAAGATCCAACTCAACAACCATTAGATAGATCAAAATGACAGATACTAAATCAACAAAATCTCGTTTCAGACTAAGCCTAAAGGGATTGAAAAACTACAGATCTGAAGGATATTTCAAATTATTCGAAATCTAATCAGATGCAGAACGAAAATCTCAGATCTGATTGAATAAGTGAACGATTTCGATCAAATGAAGAAATAATCAGTCAGATCTAAACAGAAACATATCGATGAGAGAAGAAGATAGGAAGGAGACGAACCTGGATGCCATGTTCAAGGCAGTAAAGCTCCCAACAGGCGTTTCCGACCTGGATACCAGCTTGACCAATGTGGATCGAAATACACTCTCTCATTCTCGCTAAATCGAAGACGAAGAAGATCTACAGCAATAAGCTAACGATTATGGTTTTGCAGAGAAGAATCGGAGGCGTTTGTGAAGACGCCTTCCTTTTACAAAAATAGATCTAGATCTGGTTTTTGCTTTTCGAGGTGAGGTGTGTATAATGCTTATTTATATTCGAACTGTCTTTAGGTAAATGGGTCGTTGTTAACACGTGTAAGGATATAACTGGGCCACTGCCAACCACGAAGCGTAACGCTCATGAGCTGTGTATTTGTTTGTTTTCTAATTTTAAAATTTGCCGCCTATTGCCAATTTTTGGTATCTCGTCTCAGGGCCGTTTATTTTTTAAAGCATTACGCTAGATTTTCGGGAACGGATGAGATTTTTAACTACGGTTCGACGAGGTAAAATAAAATTAACGGAGTTTGAACTAAACCAAAACTGAGCCAAATTAAGTCAATTTTGAGGTCGGTCTTATACGGGTTAGTTATCAAACCAAATCAAACCAAACTGGAAATAATTGAAACGTAATTTTAACTAAATAAATACATCATAAGTGTGGTTTGATAAAATATTTGTTCTGATATCAAAGAATGTATTTCTAGTTTTCTACACAGTGGTAAACCGAGTATATAATACACTAAACCGGAAAAGTCCGAATAATTACATGTGGCTCTAGCCTTTGGGCCAAACTCGTGGGTCGTCAGGCCCGGCTAAAGACATTAAATTGATCATTTTCAATTTGTTTTAAAGTTTTAGGTGAAGCAGCACCGTCACGTTGGCTCTGAACGTCAGTTCAACTTCGTCCTCCCCGGCGATTGGTAAATTTTCTGCAATTCGTCTTTCTCTTCGCCGGAAACTATAATTTTTCCTTTGAGCTTTTATGTTTGAAATCTGAGATTCACTAAAAGCAATTGAGAAGTGTTTGTAGGTTTCTGATATTTCCTCGTTTTTAATGATCTGATTAGGGTTTGGTAATCGTTTTTCACAAAAAAATGTGTGTCTTCTGTGTAGAATTTGATTGAGTGAGTTCGTTTGTAGTCCATAAATTAGTTGTAATTTCCATGTAATCTGCTAGAGTGAAACCTAGAGTTAAAAATTTCAAGCTCTTGTATGAACTAGTGGATATCATTTATCCTCATTTTATGGCCGATTAAAAAGTTACACCAGACGATCAGGAACATGATTTGATTTTGAATAATAGCTGTATTGATCCAACCCTAAACTCCATTTTATGATCAGAAAGTAGAAATTGTGAACTTTTTTCTTAATCACTTTGAATATTTGTGGTTATCTAAATATTATGGGTAGGTAAAGATTCAATTTGTGGAACAGAGGATGGTGGTCTATTTGACCATCCTAGAATCAATTTTCTCGTAGATATGTTTGCAGAGATCTTCTTGAATGTCATGCTTATACCTCACCTTTTTATTGTATTGGGGTGTGCTGTGTTCAATATAGACATCGTTGTATGCCATTTGGATATTCTATCAGAAACTTTAGAAGGCGGGGGTGTCGCTGTTGCTTGCAGCCTTGCATTCTGCAAATACCTGTAGACTAGTTCACACCATCTTTCCTTCTTTTTTTCTGTTGTGGTACAGGTTTAGTTTTCTTTTCCATTTTCAACTGAGCCTACACAGAGCAAAGACAGCTAGTTTCCATTTTTTTTTTTGGTGGATCTTCCATTGGTGGCACTGAGGCTAATACTGCTGGAAGATGGCCAATAACCCTCAGTATCCTGGCATTCAGGTAGGCATAGGATTGAAATACTGGGCGTGGGTACTCTTTTTGTCTTATATCTGTTCTATGTTGATTAACAAAATTGACGAGCTTGTCTTAAAATCAATAAAAACAAATCATGTTTTCCTAATGATTCTCTTTTCATCGCTTGGATTACAAATTAAAGTGCAACTTCTATAATATTAGGCATTAAATGTGCACTTGGTTTTCTGTGGGCTCCCATCTTTTCTATTTTATACTCTCTTTCCTACCTTTTATTCTGTCTGCACTTCCAGAAGCTGAGAGCTTTATCTTATTTGAAATTTGTTATAATTTGCCCCCTTACAACTAGATGCAAGTGAATTTAAGTATGTTTGTATTCTTGATATAATTTTATTGAATTTACATCTAACTAATCTTTTTTTTTTAAAAGCCGTTCCAACATCCTAATGCCAGCTCCATAGATTTACCCCGAGGCTTTACTCCCTCTATGAACTTTCAGGTAATGTTTAATGTATGCATGCGAAGACTATATATGTATGCGAAGATTATTTATTAGCTCAACCTTTAACATATGTGTTGCATATTTTTTCATGCCAGTTTCGTCCTACCATTCAAGCTCCGCAGTCTGAGCAAGTTGCTCGATTGTCTTCTCAGAATTTTCAATGTGTTGGCAGAGGTGGCACAACGATGAACATTGGATTTCCACCTCAATCATATGCACCTCAGTTGTTACAATCAATGCACCATTCACTTGAAAGACCTAGCCAATCAAATCAGGTGCACCCTGTGCCGCTAGGACACCCGACTCTAATTTCACAGCCAAATATCTCAGTTGCTTCTGGTACCTCTTTGCCCCAGCCTTACGTACAAACTCCAGATATTAGTAGGCCTGGCTTTGGTGGCCCTAGGGGACTCTTTTCTTATCCGGTAAGGAATAAAGAGATTTTGTATTTATATTTACAGAAATTAGATCTTGAGTTCCTAACTCTCTGAAAGAACAGAGTGCTACATTTTATGAAGGTTCAAGGGCACCAACTCAAGTCACTGGACCAAGCAGTCATGGCCAGGTACAACAGAGAGAATCGATCAGCCAGACTACTGCACCATCTTCTATCATAAATCCGACATTTGAACAACCGAAGGTTGTTACCATGTCTCTTATGGTAACGACCTTGTGGACCTGTTTTTGGCTACAACACTAATCTATATATACTTTTGCATTTCGAAGGCAGCTTCTTTTCAACCTATACCCTCTCAAGAGGCTCTAACAGATTGGGTTGAGCATACCTCTGCGGATGGAAAGAGGTAAGAATTATAATCCTGTGACTTTTATTTCTCATTGCATTCTCTTTTGATTGTTTTGCTTGCGTTTTTCACATATGATGTTAAGCTAAAATATTGAGGTGCAACCATTGTGTATTTCCTACACTGATGGCACATTTTGTGCTTATCATTTAATTCGTAGAATGAATTTATTTTAGTTCCATGTTTCTAGGTGTAATAAGTATATGGTGTATGACGTTGAGTTTTTGCTTGTTGTTAGATATTTTTTTAACAAGAGGACGAAGCAGTCCACTTGGGAGAAGCCTGTTGAGTTGATGACTCTTTTTGAGGTGAGTTATTTTGGATCTCATCTGTTTATGTATCTATTGTGGTCCTTTAAAATCACCTGATGTCCTGTAAGCTTTCCTAGCTTAAAGAAATGAAGTTTCAGGAATAATCTCCATATTTAGATTTTCAGCTGTGTCATTCCATTTACTGCTTACTTGTAGTCATTTCACCTTGGTTTGAGTTGGAAATGTTGTCTTCTTTATTATGAATGTAAATATGAGCTTATTATCGAATTCGAATGGTGCAAGCTTGTGTTATATAGGTGCTAGGTTACACAAAGTGACAACATTGAAATGCTGTGGAGTTCTTTCATTTGCTTATATTCTTTTGATGAAAGTGATTAGTGATATAGTTCATGCCTCATGTAGATATTCTCTTAACCTAGATGAAGGTAAATGGAACTATACCTTTCAGTGTCTATTGCTTATGACATTCAGATATTTTCAGTGAGAATAATTGTGATTTTTTTTCGTGACCAATATCCAATTTTATGTTATGCTCTGGTGAACTGGACCGTTATTCTTTCTCCCTTTGTTCTTCTGTGATCTGAAGCAATGACAAACCAGAAATATATGGGTATATAGTTAATATATAGTATGTGTATTCGCCGCTACAGAGAGCAGATGCAAGAACTGAGTGGAAAGAACATTCAAGTCCTGATGGAAGAAAGTGAGTGTGCAACTAAAGTTCTTTTTTCATTAACATACAACAGATGAAAAAACAAAAATCTCCTTCTGTAGCTTCAGATGTTGAATCTTTGATATGGTTGCAGGTATTACTACAATAAGATTACCAAGCAATCAACATGGACAATGCCTGAGGAGATGAAGGTTTCTATTAAGATAAATTATTTTCTACTCTTCTGAATTTCTGCATTCAAGTATTTGCGTTTCCCAATGTTTTGAATCTTAAATCTTCTCGCCAGATTGCACGCGAACAAGCAGAAAAAGAATCTGTTCAAGGGCTTCATGCAGAAGGCAATGTTGATGCTTCTAAGGTGCTTTCTCGTTCTGATACAGCATCGACTGCAGTGCTGACTGGTTTACCAAGACAAACTTCAACCTCCGAAGCCTGTGAGAAACAAGCTCTTACTTCTGATTGGAAGCAGACAGATTCTGTTCCTGGAAGTTCTTCTCCGGTCAAAAATGTTGATCAAGGTCAGATGATCGCGGATAAAACATCACAAGTGCTTGATACAACAGAAACTGATGATCCTTCTGTCACCATGACGAAAACTTCTGCTGCTACATTGTACTAACAGTTGTAGCAATTTTATCTTCCTTTCTCTTTTATTCCATTTTTCCTAGTTGTTAGGATCACATGCTAATTAAGTTTCTTTTAACCATCTTTGCAGGGTTGAGAAGGATAAAATATCAGCTGAGAACCGTGGAGATTCAGTTGAAAAGTCAGCTAAAAATGCAAATGTATTTGAAGCTAAGCGATGAACATTTTTTGTTGGCATTCTTTTCTTCTGTATCCGTTTATCATAATTGTTCATTTACTCTCTAGCAAGGTATTGGGACTGGACCAAAAGAAAGCCAAAAACATATGGTAGAAAGTGAAAGAGTTGAGAGTCAACCAGAAGAAAAACAAATTCATCAGGAGAAGTTATCTTATAACAATAAATCGGTATGATTAGTTTTATGTCCATGAGCATATTTCTGGTCTTATCTGTTTGCATAAATTAATTTAACTTCACTATATAGGAAGCTATTGATGTCTTCAAATCCCTTTTGAAGTCTGCCAATGTTGGATCTGACTGGACATGGGAACAGGTGGTAGAACTTTTGCTATTAGCCGTTCTTTAAGCATGTCTCTGAATCAGATGGTTTCTGTCACAGGCCATGAGAGAAATTATAAATGACAGAAGATATGGTGCACTGAAGACTCTTGGAGAGCGGAAACAAGCCTTCAATGAGGTTACTTCTTTTCATTGCATAGCCTAATCTAGCAAGATAATTTAAAGAAATGTCAAATGTTTAGATATAGTACAGTCACATTCTTCTCGAGGTTTGAACAGTGATACTTAAGAGGTATATCTGGTCATAAATGTTAATTGCGTTTGGTTGGACTTTTTTTTGTTTTTCTTTAGTTCTTACTTCAAATGAAAAGAGTAGCAGAGGAGGAAAGGCTAGCCAGACAGAGAAAACGGTATGAAGATTTTAAAAGGATGCTAGAGGTAAGTTGCAGATCTTTTGCTGCATGATATTTCTGCCTTTCATTTTTAGGAAATTTTAGAGTACGGAAATTCACCTGCATGTTGCTTATCTCTTGTTTTGGACATTGTTTTTTTTTGCACAGGAATGCACAGAGCTTACTCCTTCTACTCGGTGGAGGTTTGTTCTCCAGAATAATTCGGATACCAATTCATTCTATTTCTCGACAAGAATTCCTATAGTGCAATTTCTTTTGTGATATAATGTTCTTTTTAAATCCAGCAAGGCTGTGACTATGTTTGAAGACGATGAGCGTTTCAAAGCTCTTGAGCGAGAAAAGGATCGTCGTAATATTTTTGAAGATCA
Source organism: Cardamine resedifolia (assembly GCA_014578085.1). Taxonomy (NCBI): domain Eukaryota; kingdom Viridiplantae; phylum Streptophyta; class Magnoliopsida; order Brassicales; family Brassicaceae; genus Cardamine; species Cardamine resedifolia. The sequence goes on along the minus strand of VBRH01000006.1, from coordinate 171,903 downwards.
TGTCAGTGAGCTAAAGGAGAAGGTATTATATGGTGTATATATTAATAGCTCTTGTGCTGTTTGAAAAGTAACCGCTTTTTGTTTCTCCCATCTCTTTTCTGTAAAGCTGCATGTATTTTTGACATTACTTTTCCACTGGAAAAGTTTTCTTCGAGTGGTCCTTTGAGACTTTTTCTTTATTCTAGTAACTTGATCATTCATTTGAAACTTCAAATCTGTTCATTTTAAACTATATACAAGTGTGTACTTTCTCTTGTAAATTGACCTTCATTTGCTACATGTCTTTAGATTTGCGAGGACCAAATTGACCTTGTTTTGCTACATGTCTTCAAATGTTTTTGACATTAATGTGGGTAATTCTACAAGGATCGGGTGAAAACTCTCGAGGATCGCAAGCAGAGCATAATTGAATACAGGAGATTTTTGGAATCATGCAATTTCATCAAGGTGATTGTCCCTCTCAGTGAGCTACATTGGGTTTGTTAATTCATTCTGACACAATATTTTTTTATCTTCAGCCTAATAGTCAATGGCGCAAAGTTCAGGACCGCTTAGAAGTGGATGAAAGATGTTCCCGTCTGGAGAAAATTGATCAGCTAGAAATCTTTCAGGTTAATTCATTGATCAGGAACTATCTTCCCTTCGAGACTCAGCTAATTTTAAGTGTTGTACAGGAGTATCTGCGTGATCTGGAGAGAGAAGAGGAGGAGAGAAGGAAGATAGAGAAGGTACTTGGGTATTACGCCTCTGTCGTAGTTGGCATCTATTTGTTATTGGACAAGTACCGTATTATATCTGTTATTCATGACAACAGGAGGAACTAAAAAAAGCAGAACGAAAGCATCGTGATGAGTTTCGTGGGCTGATAGATGAACATATTGCGACAGGAGAGCTAACTGCAAAAACTAGTTGGCGTGATTATTTAATGAAGGTCAAAATAAAATATTATGTTACCCAAGATAATTATTCCACTTTACGTATTGAACTAATGGCTTTGATACAATGGATTCTGAATCTCAGGTCAGAGATTTACCAGTATATTTAGCAATTGTGTCGAACTCCTCTGGAGCTACTCCAAAAGACTTATTTGAAGACGCTGTTGAGGATTTGAAAAGAAAGGTATTAGATTCTTCTCAAAAGTCTTGTTTATTGTTTATTTTCCAAAATATCATGAATGCGAGTTTTAATCTGTTACATGATTAGCTAAATTGTTATGCGGTCTTTAGACATTTTCCTTTATAAAAGGAGGTAATTTGTTTTATTAGATAGTTCTAGTAGCATTGTTTTGCTAGGTTTATGACTAGTGGCTTCTTCTGTTTCCATTTTCTGTTTACGTTTGCTTCTCATTTTCTGTCCCTTGTTTCCTGAATTAGCCATCTGTTACATATTTTACGTGTTTTTGTCTTCTCAGTACCACGAGCTCAAGTCTCAGATAAAGGATGTATTGAAGTTGAGAAAGGTACGCGTTTAATTTTGCAAGCATTTATGGATTTTTAGGTGTTTAATAATCTCGATTTCTTTCCAGGTAACATTATCCACTGGATCAACATTTGATGAGTTCAAGGTCTCAATTTCCGAGGGTATCGGTTCCCCGCCTACTCCTGACCATAAACTAAAGGTCTGTAGTTCCAGATGATGTGTGTAGATATAATAATGTCTTCTTACTTTTAATACTTAAACTAGTTTAAGCATAGTACATCTGAGCTCACTGTACTTCCAGCATATTCTAACCTTGAATGTCTCATTGTATATGACTGCAAAATATTTTTTTGCTGATGCTTCTCAGTTAGTTTTTGATGATTTGCTGGAAAAAGCAAAGGAGAAGGAAGAGAAGGAAGCCAGAAAGCAGACACGACATACTGAAAAATTGGTGGATGTGCTTCGCTCCTTCAAGGTGTTGAATCTATTTAGCTTGATCCTATATTATGTTATGTGATTGGTGAACTTTTTGGTGGTGGTCTTACTTTCTCCCTGATTATTTGTTTTGACGCAGGATATAACTGCATCTTCATCCTGGGAGGAATCGAAGCATCTTGTTGAAGGTAGTGAAAAATGCCGGTACGTTTTTCATTTATTCTAACCCTTCATGCTCGATTTGATGACTAGATCCTGTTTTCTGTTTGGGTTTTTTTTCTAAGTTCCAACTTCCGCTCTCATATGCCTATCTTAACTCGATCCCAAATTATATTAAATAGAAATACTAGTGCTTTCTAGACTTATGTCGATGTTACACCAACCACATTTCTCTTTCCTGAAAGGTCCTTTTATGATTCAGATAAATCTTTTACTCTGCTTAGGGAATTTGTGGTTTTTGAGAGTAGGTTTTGTCTAGTGGCTTCAAAGCATATTTTTCACTTGCTTTTATGGTTCACACTGTTTTATTGTTGCCAAATATTGGTCTTTTGCTTAATGTTAGGATCTACATTCCTTGGGTTTATGCAGTGGATGACCACTCTTGCGTTTCTTCATGCTTCTTCCCCGGCCAATGCATGTTATTTTTTCTCAAAAAATTTTAGCAGAGGACTTAGCTGCTTGCACAACATTGAACGGACATTTAATATTTAATCATCTCAGAGGACTTAGCTGCTTGCACAACATTGAACGGACATTTAAAATTTAATCATCTATTATTTATTGTTTCTGTATATGTAGTACTATTGGCGATGAGATCTTCCGGAAGCAGACATTCGAAGATTATGTGTCACACCTCAAAGAGCAATCTAAAAGGATCCAACAGAACAAGAAGGTAATGGTGGATTTGTGTCTATGAAACAGTTTGCTCGAGTCTAGTATCCAACAGTTTTGGTGGAACTTTCATAATACTTCGTTTAGTATGTCAATCCGTTGGAACCATTTGATACTGTATGATCTTTCTTAGCTGCTATCATAACTTCATGCTAACATACTCTAACTTTTGGTGATAGATGATTCAAATAGTACATGCTGATGGTATGTCCACAAGCTCACAGAATGTTGTATTACTACAGGTACCCGAGAATGTGAGCGAGGACCATGACAAGGGGAAGGATAAATACGGAAGGGAGAAGGCCAGAGTGCGAGAAAGAAACAGTGAAGATCATCATAAGAAAGGTGCAGCTGATAATTACAACCATGACATGAATGAACCCCATGAAAAAGATCGTAGAAGATCAGGAAGAGATAGCCATAATAGACATCAAGAAAGACACACTAGTTCGAAGGAAAATGACACAGACCATTTGAAAGAATCTCATAAAACTGGTTTTGGACATAAGAAATCAAGACAACAGGTACACTTCTTCACTTTGTTACCATATTCTCAAGGGAGAGATACGTACAAATAGAAAAATAACCGAGATATAGAGTAATATTTTTGTCTAGGTTTTAACAGCCTGAGAAAACCATGGAGTAGACCGTAGTATAGTATATTATCCGATACCTCTCTCTATGACCGTTAATCTGTATTTGGAATCAGTTTGACTGTAGTTAGTTGGTTGCAGAAGTTCTGCTTCTACTGAAAATCAGTCTCTGAGTATGGTCCAAAACCATTTGTTGTGGTGATATCTTTTACTGTTATCACATCATCGATCTCTTGAACTTAGTCCCAAGACATAAGCGGTTTAGCTGCTGCATATGGTTTATGTCAAGCGTTTTAAATTTTAAACTTGGAGTGTTGTGGAATTGCAGCGAGATTTGGTGCCTGAAGCAGAGGGTGATGGGAGGGAAAAGCGGCGTAGAAAAGAGGAAGAGAGTAAGCAAACAAAGGATGAGGAGCTTGAAGATGGAGAATGTGGTAGATATTGAAAATCTTTGCACCAAGTTTAATAACTCACTCCCATGTTTGGAGATGTTTAGGTTTCCAATTTGCTTGGATTGAGTTATATACATTGAAACCATTCTCATCAAGAAACTATTTTGTTACGATAATTATGATGTCAAGCTTCAGCTTTAACGTAATGAGATACGGATGGGTAGGTAATTTTACCTCTTATTTTTATTTTTTATTTTTTTATTTAGCTCATGCATTTCAAAAGATGTTCTGTGTTGTCCTCTACATCTGTTAGTATATAATTAAATACACCGTAGATAAAAAAAAATTTATGAAGATGCGATTCTAGACATTTTACGCTTTGTTTTCCAAACTAATTGGAAATGTTTTCTGTTAATTAATAGTCTACTTCCTAAGGACTTAGGCCTGACGATCTAATTCTCTTGAAACATCGAAGTTGCAATATACAAATAATCAGAGTTTTGAAACTTTTAACACATAGAATTTGGTTCAAATCAGTTTACTATTTACCTAATAACTATTAATTGGATTGACGGAGGTAAGTTCGGAGTTAAACTGGTTCTTCTTCTTCTTTAAACTTATGTGTTTTAAGTCTGAACATTTGATGTTATACAATAATTTCATACTTCAGTGGAGAAATAGATTCTCAGCCTAATACTTTTCTTATAAGGAATTTCAAAATTTTGATAATAATAAAAGAAAATTTACGAGAAGAAGACGTTAACAAAATATGTCTAATCGTTTTCTTTACTGTCATTTCAAAATCATATTTACTTATCATGAATTTGATGATTTTAAACCATTAAAGAAAATTTTATAGTATTAACCATTAAAAACTACAACTGGACTCGATGAGACGACGACCATGTAAATATAAATCACCCCATGGTTAGGTCCTTCGTATTTACGAAAGTATGACGAAAATGCAATTTGATTACACAATTTCCTCTCTCTCATCCTTTATCCTCGTGAAATAATTTTTTTCCTTTTTTTTTTCTTTTTTGGCATCCTTTCATCTTTTTTGGTTTTAAGAGGATTCATTTTATAAAAAGTTGATTCTACCTCGCGATTCGACTAAATAGATATAAACTTCTGTATATGCTATGATTTGGATTTTTAAAAATGTTCAAAAAATTGATATAATATATAAATTTATTTGAAAGTTATACTTAAAACCTAACATAAAAAATCGTATATATAATGGAAGACACCTAATATTTTCTCTTCTCCAATCATGTCACGCCACATCATGTCACGAAAGCAATTTTAGCTTCTAATTTTTTTGATAAATATGTCTCTTTGTTTTCCTTCTCTTAAATTCATATTTATGCAAGATTCTCAACAAGCAAAAAAAATATGAATAAATGTTCTTAAAAAAAAAATTATAGAACAAAATCAATATTAATTGCATTAATATTAACAAATATGAATTATATTCTTTTATTTTGTTGTTTAATATTAATTAATATTCATATTCTTAGATTTGTGAATATATATATATATATATATATTTTAACTATTCATATTTTGATGTTAAATGTATGGTTACTTTACATCGTAATCTAAAGTAAACAAAAAAGCTATCATAGAATACTATCGTAAAATGATAAAACTATTATTGGGTTACCAAATCAATTCAGTTTAAACTAATATAAATGATTTTGTAACTTTTATAATATTGAAAAATAGTAGGATGCTTAAAAGTAAAAACATACAAAAATGGTTCAAGTAAATGATTTAGTGTCTATTTTCATGTATCTTACTTTTTGTTTGAAAACTGGGTTTGTATTGTAGTTTGAATCTCTTCTATATACTAGATTAAAACCTGCATAAATACCCCAGTGAATCTAATATTGCGTTGAATTATAATGATGTAAATATTTGAGTTTTTATTGGTAACATGCACATTTGTTTTAAATTCTGATTGATAAATTTTTAGATCTACATAGGTAATTAGTATATGAAACTATGTTTTTTTTTTTGTTAAAGAAAATAAATTTAATAATATTTTACACGTATTGACATCTAATTAATTGACTGATATATGTTTTAGTCCTGCTAATTATAATTTGGCATGTGCCAGATTTTAATGAAAGTGTTCAAAATTTATATATATAGTGTGCGTGTGTTTTGCATGCAACTATGGTGTCAACATACTGAGATGGATTTTATTTTTTACAAGGCGAATATCAACGAATATTAGACTAACAAATTTGTTATGAAATGATTGGACTATTCTAACTAATCTAATATATATGTGAAAATGATTAGAAACATTTTTTTGGAACAATAAATTTAAGGAGATGTATTGAACTTAATATTTAGAGATATTTAAGTTTTAATAAGTTTTGAGATGATTTGGTGAATTTTGATGATTTCGGAAATTTGTTGTTAAAATTATCTGAAATCTCAACTTAAATCATGAGATTTTGATATTTGTGTTATTAACTAAAAAATCTCCTCAAATCCCACATAAAACTTTAAAATCCAATTCTAACAATGTTTTTAATAACAGTGGATTTGATTAAAGATTTTAAAATTATCAATCCAATAACACTGGATTTTAAAATATATTTTAAAATTCATGTTTTAATAGCATAAGATTTATCATTTTAACTCAAATTCCTCCAAATACGTTGTCCAATACACTCCCCTTAGATAGTATTCGATACTTTCAATATCTAAATCATATATTCTAATGTAAGTTAAATAAATGAAATGCACAAGAATATTAGTTAGAAAGTTTACGAATATTAGTTGATGTAAATTATTAGAAATATATCTCCAATAACATATATATCAAAATATTATTTAGTTAAACAATCAATTTAGATGTTATTCTACAATTTCAAAAAATAAAGATTGCAATATCCTACATATCTTTATCTATTTTTCTAGATTTATGTTATTTATAATTGATTTATATCTAAAATTATTTGGATACCAATTTCATGGGTGTTTTGCAAGAAAGTTTTAATCATTTTCTATATATCTTTATCTATTTTCTAGATTTATATTATTTATAATTGATTTAGTATCTAAAATTAGATGGGTACCAAATTTGGTGAGATTTTTTGCACGAAACTTTTAATCATTTCCTACATATTTTTATATATATTTCTAGATTAAGGATAATTTCAACTACAAGAAAGGAATTTTTTTTTTTTGGCAACTAATTCCATGTAGTAAGAAATAAGTTTTAATAAGGTTACATATATAAAAGATATACTTACCATCCAAAAGATTTAATTTAATTTTATTAATTTGCCTAGATTTGGTTAGATTTTTCTATTTGAGATATTTAACATTTAAAGTGATATTCTTCTCAAATGGTCCATAATGTATATTCATTTACAAATCCTTATATAAAGGAGCACTTTCCCTCAACTAAATATATCTCATCTTAACATTTCAAACATCAAACAACAAAGAAAAGCCAGAGAAAATATGAAGGGTCTCTTTGGAGTTGTGATGCTTCAATTCTTTTTCCTTACATTATCTTTAGCCACTCGCGAAAGATTTTTCTTTGCTTCTGACGTTGACGTCGCTAAAGTTTCTAATGGTATGAACAACAAGGAATCTCAAGCATTTCAAACATTTTCCATACCAAATGTTGAAGTAAAGAGAACGGTTCCAAGCGGTCCAAACAATGAAACATTTCCACCTTCTCATCCACCATTTTCCAGAGCGGGTTTTGAAGCAAAGAGAACGATTCCAACTGGTCCAAACAATGAAACATCTCCACCTTCTCATCCACCATTTTCCAGAGCGGGTTTTGAAGTAAAGAGAACGGTTCCAACTGGTCCAAGCAATGAAACATCTCCACCTTCTCGTCCATCATTTTTCAGAGCAGGTTTTGAAGTAAAGAGAACGGTTCCAACTGGTCCAAGCAATGAAACATCTCCACCTTCTCGTCCACCATTTTTCAGAGCGAGTTTTGAAGCAAAGAGAACGGTTCCAACTGGTCCAAACAATGAAACATCTCCACCTTCTCGTCCACCA
>VBRH01000006.1:146234-160303 GCA_014578085.1 Cardamine resedifolia | reverse complement strand
ACTCAGTATGGTTGACTTTCAGTGGTAGAACATCAGTGGTAGAACATAGAATCTTGAGTCAGTCGGTCTTACTTTAATGGCGTCTAGTTTGAAGTCCGGTTTAGAGTTTAATGTAGGTTAAGTTTAGTAAACCGATGAGGTTTCGTTGAAAATAGAGAACAGTTTCATTATATAAACTCACAAATCATCTCCTTCACTTGCAAACTAAGACATTAAAGAGTAAAGGCAAATCCAGACCAATTAAAAAAAAAAAAGATATGAAATGACATCAAGTTTAGGAAGCCAACAACGCTTCAACTTTTGCAATCTGTTCTTCCTCGTTGGCTTTAGCTGGACTCTTGTTCGCCTCCTCGAACAGGTCATGGTCCCATTTCTTCTCATCCCTTGCCCAGCTTCCATCAAACCCACTTCTCCCATTGCTGCTGAATCCGTCTCTATCAGCTCGATAACTCTGTCTGCTTCCGCCACCTCTTTCATCATCTCTGTTCCACACTCTGTCTCTTCCAAATGCTGGTCTTTCAAATCTTTCTGAATGAATGTTGCTCCGCCAGTTTCTCTCGTTCTGTCGGCGATAGTTTAGATTTGTGTCTTTTACATCCTCACTTCTTTTTCTGTCTGTGTTGTTCCCAGATGATTCCTCAGGATTCTTCTTCTCCCTGAAGGCCGGTCGTTTCCTAGAGTGTACTCCTTGAGTGTCGTCACTCTCATGGAACCTATCATGTCTCCATGTGCTTTTGTCTTTGTCTTTACGATGATGTGGCTTCTCATCATCTCCAGCTCTTCGGTTACTCTGATCTCTAGAACTTCTCCACGATCCTCTCTCTTCAAGCATTTAAAAGCAAGCAATATGTTCATATATACACATATCTCCTTACGAGTTAACGGAATAAAGAAAAGGAAAAAAAAAAGGGTAAATTTGGGGAGAATTACCAGAAGTAGCTCTTCTGTCACCTTTTCCATCACTAGGAAGATGATCATGCTGTTATAAGACACGCACAGGCAAGCCAAAGATTACATTTATCCGAACATTGGAAGGCATTCAACTGTATGCAATAATCCCGTCACATCAGCTCAGATAAAAGGGTGAATAAATATGCAGTAAATAGCAACCCATCAATTGATTATCTCACCAAAAAACCCTAGCTGAGCAGCTAATACAAGATAAAAGAACAAAAACTTCCAAAACCTCCTATGACCAAACATCTACCAGGACAGTAACAAAAAGAAGGTTATCAGATGGAAAATAATAAAGCTTTTGGAACCTGATAATGTGATATAGAACGAGGTACTTGTGATAGATGAGAAGCTTGTTTGGTGGTCTGATGATGTCCGGAATGCTTCTTTTCACTGTCTTTTCTCAAACCATGAGCATGAGGTTCCAATGGCGCAGCATCTCTCAGAGACTGACGTGGTTTGTTCTCAGTGTCAGTACCATCTCTAACATCCAAATCCTTGTTACTGAGAACTCTTTCTGCTTCAGGTTTGCCATCTCTTCTTGATTTATTGGGGCTAAAACACAACCATAAATGATTTATTAGTGGATACTAGTAGATAAAAGGATCATAAGCTCTAGTAAGAGTGATTCGTGAAGAGCTAAACTAGAGACCTTATCAAAGAATTGCTACCAAAATCAACTATTACTTTAAAGAGTTGCAATTTAGTGCGATTATGTGTTCATACTGCAAAAGTTGAGGCTCTAAACAAATTGACCTACCTTAAGCAAATAAAAATCTCCATTTTTCGAGAATGAGTGACCAAATAGAGCAGATAGATCACAGCGAAGATAGATACATGTGAGTGAAATTTGATTTTGATTTTGTAGACAAAACAAACCACGAGATTCCTGGTTTGAAAGACGGAATTTTTACTTACTTCAAACTCCAAAGTTAAAGATAAAATATATATAGATTGCGCCAAATAAGGAGGGAGATGAAGATACTAAGAAAGAGGAATTCCGAGAAGAAGCAGACCTCGCTTCGCGATCGAATGTAGAACGTTGTCGTTTTGGGTCTGAATCTCTGCTCTCTCGCCTCGACATGTTTCTCTTTTTCCTCTCAGATTTTTAGGGCTTACTCACCTCTTTCCATGCCTGCAACATTTTATCTAATTTCTTCTCCATCATAATTTGACAATTTCCTCTAAATTATGTTTGCCGCCTCATATTTCTTTAAACATCAGAAATAACCCCACTAACTTCAAATTGTGAACAAAAAACCAGATTTACGATCCTGTCTTTGTAAACGATTGAATTAATCCGCTGTGAGGGATGACAACAACATACAAGGTGTTTAATGTTTAACGTTATGAATTCATTTGAAACAAATGTATACACAAATTGTTAACGCAAACAAAGAAATATCTAAATCTTGTAAACATGTCAAATAAGAAAGAAGATAACTAGGCAAACTCTTTAGATGCCAATTTGCTCTGCTACTAATATTGAAGTATGCAATGGATGACCAATAAAAGGTTTTGAGAGTGAAGATCCTCGAGAACAAAGGATCTACATTAAGTCTCGTTAGTTTAAGAAGATGTGGCAAGAGACAGACATTATTCTCCCAATATGTTTGCTTGAGTCATTCAAGCAAGCGCTTGTACTTGCACCACCCGATGGCACTAACATAGAGGAATAGACTTCCCAGAGAACCTCCAATCACTGTCCAAACAAATCTACGTGGACCATGTACCTCATCATTGAACATCTCTATCTTAATATTCATACCGAATACTCCAGCAACTGCTATAAAGGCGCTCATAACAAGTGTAGCTGTTGTTAGCATCACACCCATTTGCAGAAGATGATTCTGCTTGTCATCTAGCATTATGTTGATGTAGTCCTCCGTGTCATCCACATATTCCCTTAGCTTTTTTCATCAAAACAACACAACCGCAATGGATCAGAAGCCTAAAAAAGTGATCTTTATATCTTTATGTGTATGACAAGTACCAACGCATCAGTCTTTTTACTTACTGTTGATAGTTTGTTCAGTGTACCATCAATCTGCACAAAATATGCTTCCAAAAGCATTTCAAGCTCTTCCACATCGAATTTTTGGCTCATGGCACTCCGGGTTGAGCTTGTACGAGTCCCACGGCTATTTCTGCTAAGTGCACTATGAGCACTCATAAGAAGATCGTGTGCATCATTTGCTTGACAATAACTTTCATTTCTGTTAGTCTCCGATGCAATTTCGGGAGGAAGCCTGGCGTAAAAAGACACATGTTAACTTATATCAGAACAATCGAAGATTGTAATGTTCAGAGAATCGATCCATGCCTGTCATCCTCTTCTCCTTGAGGAAGATCAACCTCAAAGGAATCACTCTCATTCATAGAGGAATTTGATGAATCCTCAAGTTTCTGAGCTAACTTCTCAGTAAGATACATCTCAGCCATATCTTCATCATCGTCTAGCAGATGTTCTAGTTCGTCCCTAACCTAGAACATGAATTTGTAAAAACAAGTGAAGAGAAAGAAGGGTTTAAGTATAGGCAAAAAAGGTTAGAATATATGGTGATCTCTTAGTTTCACAGGAAACGAAATTTATCCTAGTCAAAAGATCGAAGGAGCAATGGAAAGTCTGAATCATATCACCTTCTGAACACGTCCAGTTATTGCAACCAGCCTGCTTTTAATCTGTCGAACCCGCTCCAAATTGAGGGTACTGATCTTGGAAGTAAGCTTGTCTAAGGCTGGATGAGCCTCTAACTCCAATCTTAAGGCCTACATTAGCAAAGAATGACTGAAATCCCACACAAGAGAAGCAAAATGATCTGTGTTGAAAAGTCCTAAAAGAAGTACTCACCTCATGTTCCAAACTGCTGGATGCAGCTTCAAGACAGGCTTCCAGGGCAACAAACTCAAACGGAAGAACCTTCGATCCATCTTGATTCTCAAGACTTTGCTTCGCATCCTTCTTGGCTTCACTTCCTTGATCCCCAAACATTTGTGGCGTTCCAGCTTCTCCTTGTGCAGGATCTGTCCTCGAATTTGGCTGTCCCTCAGAGTTAGCTTCCTCCTAACGCATACAAAAGGGAGTGATTAGTAGTTAAACTTGACAACCGTCATCCTCATATAGCATCACCATTATAAAGAATTCAAAGAATCAACCATGTCTCAACACGACATTAGCTATCATACACAGGTTCCATTGTCAAGCCAATATAATATACAACCTCCCTGATTAGCTACAAGCCTACAACCCTCAATTTCCATTTCCAAAACAGTTAAATTAGGCATAAACCCAAACCAGAGAATGGACACTGATACGAAAGCCAGCTCCTTGAATAAACTAAAAGAGCTCCAAACGAACACAGAAAAACAAACCCTAATTTCTACAATTACCTGCGGTTTAGTGGCGTGATGGTGACACAGAATCCGCCTCCTCAACTCGTCAATAAAAGGAGAAACCGAAGGATCCTTGGAATTAAGCAGCAAAACCTCTTGCGCGGTGATGATTGCCTTAATATGCTCCAAATTGATGACAATCGCTCTCTCTCGACCAAGAACAGTAGATGGATACGACAACAGTGGATCAAGAATCCGAAGATCTCGCGCCGGTAATCCCGTTCGCCGCATAATAGTGTGTTTATCGGCGTCCTCCGTATTTGTCAGCCCTGACGAGTAAAGCCTCAACCACGACCTCACACCCATGCCTTTCTTCCGTCCTCCGCCGCCCCCACCACCCACACCGGCGGGGTACGTCGCTGTCGGCTGCCCAGCGATCGGCGTTGATGGATTCGTATTGAAATCATCGGGTCTAGGGCCTCTCATGGCGTAAACGCTTTGTGATCAGAGATCGAGCAGCTGACGATTGTTGAAAGTGAAATTGCGAATTTATAATCGGTTCCTCAAAAAAAAAAAAAAAGGGACTAAAACGGTTAAGTTAAACCGGTTTTAGTTTTCCTCCTCAAAATCAAACCGGGTTTAATCTTCTTCTTTCCTTGATTTTTTGCAGTGACGGAGGCTGAGAGTTTTTGCTTTTGAAGTTTAGGGCTTTAAAGATCGGTGAGGCGGCGACGGCGAGCTGAGAATTCTGAAGGAAGATCCGATGAAGTTGAAATCGGTGTTTGACGCTACGGAAATCAAATCGGAATTCGAATCAGCAGGAATAAACCCTAATTTCGCGATTCCGATATGGAAATATGTAATTCAGAATCCTGATTGCGTTTGGGATGAGATTCCTTCATTGCCATCAGCTGCATACAAAATCCTCCATTCTAAGTTCAAGACTCTTACTTCGTCTCTTCACTCTCTCTTCCATTCCTCCGATGGCACCACCTCAAAACTCCTCATCAAGCTCCAGGTACTCTACTCTCTCTGTTTCTTCGTCTTTGTTGATAAAAAGTGTACTTTAGAATGCATAGGAGGAGATTTGGCTGCTGAAAAAGGTTTACTTTTTGATTACAACACATTGCTTTTAAGGATCCTGAGAGCTTGTTGTAATCATCATGTCTCTGTTATCTGTCGATGAACTCGTATACGATTGCTTCTTGTTTTGAAATTTCAAGAGTGGAGCTTTTGTGGAAGCTGTGATTATGCGATATGATACTCGGTTGGGGATGTGTGGAGGGAAACCACGTCCTGGAGGTATAAGATCTACATTATGTATTTCATCTCAGGTATTGATTTTTTTTCTATTTGTATTACGTTGTGTCATCTCATCTTGGTTCATTGAATCATCACTGTGCAGTGATTAGGACATCTGATGTATATAATAAGTATGTATTTTATCAATAGGTTGGTTGCAAAATGGGTTGCACATTCTGTGCTACTGGTAGCATGGGATTCAAAAGCAATTTAACATCTGGAGAAATTGTGGAGCAGCTCGTTCACGCCTCTCGCATTGCTGATATACGCAACATCGTTTTCATGGTATATTTTGCTTCTGTTTATGCATTTCACTTTTAGAAAGTTCCTTTTGGTTTTTATTTTAAAAGGTTTATGTACACTCAATTGTGTATCTTTTTTATAAACTCAATGTGCACCTTGCCTTATTCATGTTTGTGAAGGTTGTCTTTTTATACCTTATGCATTTATAGGTTTGTTCACCAGTTCTTGTCTTGGTTTGGTGATTGTGATCAGGGAATGGGAGAACCTTTAAATAACTACAATGCTGTTGTTGAAGCTGTCCGCGTCATGTTAAAACAGCCATTTCAGCTGTCACCCAAAAGAATTACCATATCAACTGTAAGTACTGAGAAAGCCTCCTTGAAACATTCGTAAAACAGAGAAAAATATTTGTTGAAGATGGTAGGAATCCTTTAGATTATGGAATTTGTCAATTTGAAAAAAGGGAAGTGATAAACTTCAAGCCATTAAACTTTTGGCTTTTGTGGTTAAGTTAGTTACTTTAATGTTGATTTTTCGGGGATTAATAGGATTTTCTTTTCCTCCGCTTAGCTCTAACCGTTTATTCTAGCCGATAAAATCTAAATCTTACAATTCCTTTGCATAGGTTGGAATTGTTCACTCAATTAACAAGCTACACAACGATCTACCAGGTGTAAGTTTAGCAGTATCTCTTCACGCACCAGTTCAAGAAATCCGCTGCCAGATCATGCCAGCAGCTAGAGCCTTTCCTCTTCAAAAGCTTATGGATTCACTTCAATCTTTCCAAAAGAACAGGTAGATCATCTACTCTAAACTGGTTATTTGCTATTAAATGTTAAAACCACAGTCCCTGCAGTTAAATTAAAGATCATAACGTAGTGCCACATTGTCCCTGGATTTAACAGTCAACAAAAAATCTTCATTGAGTACATCATGCTTGATGGAGTAAATGATCAAGAGCAGCACGCTCATCAACTCGGAGAATTGCTTAAGACATTTCAAGTGGTAAAATCTTCGATTTCTTGATACTCTAAAAAGTTTCTGTAATTATCTGATGATATTTTTTGATGAAAACTCTGTGCCATTTTCTCGAACAGGTCATAAATTTGATACCATTTAACCCAATTGGATCCACAAGCCAATTCAAAACCAGCAGCATACAAAACGTATCAAGTTTCCAGAAAATCCTGAGGGAAACATACAAAATCCGAACCACAATTCGCAAAGAAATGGGTCAGGATATTAGCGGTGCTTGTGGCCAGCTAGTCGTAAACCAACCAGACAACAAAAAGACTCCCGGAACTGTGGAACTTACTGACATTGAAGATCTGCATCTATACCTTTAGGACCAGACACATGAAACAGAAATCTTAAAATGGTTTGTATTATCTTCAAAGCCACTCTTAAAAACCCTTTTCTTAAACTTCACATTTTGTCCCCACCATTTTGTGGAAAACACTTGGCTCACTCTTATCTGCAAGTAACAAAAAAGAGATGGTCCTTGGTCCTTCTACACTTCATCATATGGAGACTTAACTTCTCCTTTAAAATATTCACCAACTCGTGATCTCACGTCTTCATTAAAGTTGAAGTAAATATTATATTTGTAAAACAAATTTAACTTCTCTTCCCGCCTATAAAAGTAACTCCATACTCTGTATTATATTCCATACGAGAAAAGATAGAGAAAGATGAGTGTAAAAAGATTTGTGAATTTCTCTCTGCTAATAGCAGCTCTACTTTCATCACTATGCGAGTCTCAGAAGAATTTTGCGTGTTACAGAAATGCCCCTACGACGGTTAAGTACGGTTTCTGTAACGTCTCGTTGTCATACGAAGCACGTGCCAAAGATTTGATCTCACGTCTCTCCCTCACTGAAAAAGTACAGCAACTCGTAAACCGAGCCACCGGAGTCCCAAGGCTCGGTGTTCCTCCGTACGAGTGGTGGTCGGAAGCTCTCCACGGCGTCTCCAACGTTGGACCAGGGGTAAAAACATCATAACTAAACATAAATGAATATGAAACGTACATGAGTAGTTTTTAACAAAAACATACATGAGTTGTTTTGTAATGAAACGCTAATGTTTTGGGTTGTTTCTAAGGTGCGTTTCAACGGGACGGTGCCTGGAGCGACGAGTTTCCCGGCGACGATATTAACGGCGGCCAGCTTTAACACATCTCTGTGGCTAAAAATGGGAGAAGTGGTTTCGACAGAGGCTCGAGCGATGCACAACGTAGGACTCGCTGGTCTAACGTATTGGAGTCCCAACGTTAACATCTTCAGAGATCCAAGGTGGGGTCGTGGCCAAGAGACGCCAGGAGAGGATCCTCTCGTTGTTTCGAAATACTCCGTGAACTACGTTAAGGGCTTACAAGATGTTCAAGACGCCGGAAAATCACGGCGGCTTAAGGTCTCGAGCTGCTGCAAGCATTACACTGCTTACGATCTTGATAACTGGAAAGGCATCGATAGATTCCACTTCGACGCCAAGGTAATATATAATTACATAATTTTCAAGACCTTAAGACTGACCTTAATGTTGATGGATTTGTGATTTTCTTTGTGGGGGAAGGTGACGAAGCAAGACTTGGAAGACACGTATCAGCCGCCATTCAAGAGCTGTGTAGAGGAAGGAGATGTGAGCAGTGTGATGTGCTCATACAACAGAGTTAATGGCATCCCAACTTGTGCAGACCCTAATCTTCTACGTGGAGTTATCAGAGATCAATGGCATCTCAATGGGTCAGTATTTGTTTCTTGCCCATTTACAAGAACCAGTTTGACCTAAATATCAAAAGATCGAGTTTTATATGGCGAATTGATTTCTTCAAATCTTTCTTGGTCGCAGGTACATCGTTTCAGATTGTGATTCCATTGAGGTTTATTTCGACTCCATTAATTACACTAAGACACGTGAAGACGCTGTTGCTCTCGCCCTCAAAGCAGGTAAAAACAATTTTACATGGTGATCTCCACAAAAATCATTACATTTTATATACCATTTGATCTTTGAGAAGTAACATTTGATTTTGTTTATTTTGTCTGAAACAGGTTTGAACATGAACTGTGGAGATTTCCTAGGTAAGTACACTGAGAATGCAGTGAAGCTTAAGAAATTGAACGGATCAGAGGTTGATGAAGCGCTTATTTACAACTACATTGTTCTCATGAGGCTCGGATTCTTCGATGGAGATCCAAAATCGCTTCCCTTTGGTCATCTCGGACCATCTGATGTTTGTAGCAAGGATCATCAAATGCTTGCGCTAGAAGCCGCGAAGCAGGGCATTGTGCTGCTTGAAAACAGAGGAGATCTTCCGTTATCGAAGACCGCGATTAAGAAACTAGCGGTTATAGGGCCAAACGCAAATGCTACAAAGGTAATGATTAGTAACTACGCGGGTGTGCCTTGTAAGTACATAAGCCCTTTACGAGGGCTTCAAAAGTATGTACCGAAAGAGATTGTTTACGAGCCAGGGTGTAAAGATGTCAAGTGCGGTGACCAAACGCTGATTGCAGCTGCGGTAAAAGCGGCTTCAAAGGCTGATGTGACGGTTTTGGTGGTTGGCTTGGATCAGACGGTAGAGGCAGAGGGTCTTGACCGGGTTAACCTAACCCTTCCTGGTTATCAAGAAAAGCTGGTGAGAGATGTGACTAATGCTGCAAAGAAAACTGTTGTTTTGGTCATAATGTCTGCCGGACCTATTGATATCTCATTCGCCAAGAATCTGAGCAAGATTCGCGCGGTTTTATGGGTCGGATATCCTGGTGAAGCTGGAGGAGACGCTATAGCTCAAGTCATTTTTGGTGACTACAATCCTTGTAAGCCTCTTGTTTAAACTCTAAACCCTAATTAAACCCTTGACACAATAACTTACTTTATTTGTGTTTGTTGTTGCATCAGCTGGGAGACTACCAGAGACATGGTACTCACAAGAGTTTGCGGATAAGGTTGCAATGACGGACATGAACATGAGACCTAACTCAACCTCTGGTTTCCCTGGAAGATCTTACAGATTCTACACAGGGAAACCGATTTACAAATTCGGACATGGACTTAGCTACTCTTTTTTCTCTACTTTCGTTATCTCAGCTCCATCGATCATACACATCAAAACCAACCCAATCTTGAACCTAAACACGACATCATCCGTTGATATCTCCACCGTTAATTGCCAAGATCTCAAAATCCAGATCGTTATTGGGGTCAAGAACCAGGGACTACGGTCCGGGAGCCACGTGGTGCTTGTGTTTTGGATACCTCCTGAATCTTCGAAGTCTCTGGTGGGTGGTGGCGTGCCACAGACGCAACTGGTAGGGTTTGAGAGAGTAGATGTTGGGAGAAGCATGACAGAGAAAGTTACTGTTGAGTTTGATGTCTGCAATGGACTCAGCCTTGTGGATACTGACGGTAAAAGGAAACTAATCACTGGGCACCACAAGCTTGTTATCGGATCTAACAGTGATCAACAAATCCATCATTATCTCAACGTTAGATTGGCTGGAGATTCAACAGTTTCTATCTGAGAAAAACAGAGCCCATAGATTCTACTAAAGTTGTTATTTTAAAAGTCAATACTGTAATGCTACCATCAATCATGACCAAAACCTAATAAATAAAATTTGGTATACTATCACAAAATGGTCAATTCTTATCCAAATATTTGAACCAGTAGTAGTCAACTTAATACAAAAACCTTATATAAAAAAAATTAATACGAAGACAAATTTGATTTCTCTTATGCCACATAATATAAATATTGGGTTTTTGTATATACAGAAACAGAGAGATTAAATGGAGGGGTTAATTCCGTATCTGATTCATGCTATCAAGAAAGACGATAAGCCTGAACATAAGATGTATCGAACAATGTCTGAAGGATCAAGCCGAAGCTATCGACCATTAATGATGGGACAAGAAGGTTCTTCTTCATTCCAAGGATCTTCTCACCGTCGAACTAGATCAGATTACAAGCCACCAGAAGTAATGGATATGTTTGATCAGAGATCATCAGGTTTAGGTCAAGATTTTATGAAGAAAGATTCTTCTTCTTCTCAGAATATAGCAACAAAGCCTCAGCTTGCAGATAGGCGATCATCTTTTATGTAACAAAGAAAAAATTTGTAAGTCTGATTTTTTATGTGTATGAATTCATTTGTAATAAGTTTGATACCTATCAATGGAATTGAATTTGATTTTTTTTTATTTACTATATTAATCAAATAAGATAAATGAAGTGTGTTTTTTTGGTTATATTGACTTTTTGCATTCAACAACAAAAATGACCAAGAATAGTAAAGAGAACTGTCAAACCAACGTAATGACTAATAACAGAGGAAACAGAGGAATGTCTGTTGATGCTTGGCACTCAAGGAAGAAAGATCTACGTTAGGGCTTTTGATCATTAAAACAATAAAGAATTTCCCAAAAAAAACCCTTACTTCATTCTGAAAAGAATCAAAACATAGGGGCCACCAATCTTGTTCTTGGGTATGTATGCAACAGATTGAGAAACATAGCCCTCTCCGTTCGTTTCTATCTGTGCTTCTTCTAATACAATTGCAGGCATTGCTTCTGGCAATGGCAGAATTAAGATCAGGTGTTCTCTTCAAGCTTCTAGAAGAAATGGGAGTCGGAAAAGTGCGAAGAGACGTTGATCACAGACCGGTTTTGCTACAGATAAGAAGCATAATCCCTGTGTTAGCAGCTGGAGGGTTATGGCCAAACAAAGGTTTCTTCTTGAGAATCTCAGATTCAACACATTCAATGTATGTCTCATTGCCGCGAGAAGAGAACGATCTTGTTCTATACGACAAGTTACAAATCGGGCAATTGATATTTGTCGAAAAGCTTGAATTCGCTTATCCAGTTCCTATGATCAAAGGCATTAGACCAACTCCAGGTCGAAGGCCTTGCACGGGTGAACCAATCGACCTAATCCCTAAAGAACGAATCGAAAAGTTTTGTGTCGGTCTATCGGATATGGAGAAAAGCTACAATCAACAAGTGAAGAGGCCAAGAAGAACGAGATGGAACAACTCAAGCGTCTCTGAGTTAAATTTCACGGATTTTGGGTTATCGAAAAACCTTACGAGTGTTATGGAAGAAACGGATGATACAGAGTCAGTGGTTTCGAGTTGCTCTTCGTCTTTGTCTTCAGCAGCTAGGAGAAGAAGCTGGATAGGTTTAGGTGATAATAGAAAGAGAAGAGAGTCATTAGATCTGTCCTCCATGATTAAGAATCATGATCATGACATTAAACATGTTTCAAGAACTCGAAGTTCTTCAGCTGTAAGTTTTATAGAAATTATGACTTTTCGAAAGAACGTCTCTGGAGACATATTCTGACATGTAGTTTTTCCAATGTTTTTCAGGCTTCGCCTTCTCCTTCTATGCGAAGCAATGGAGGGATAGAGGAGAAGTCAAGTAGTAGAACAAGAAGAAGAGAAGGTGTGGTTTCACCATCTCCAAGATGGGCTAAAAGCTCAAGCTACGGAAGTGGAAGTAATAAAAGCAAGAACCTACTTCCACCTAAAAGCAATACACTTGAATCCTCAGATTCGATATCGAGGAAAAGAAGCTGGACAGAGACAGAGATTCTCTGGAATCCACTTCCTCCAAAAGTTGTAAATCTCGGAAAGGTAATACTAATAGCTTTGTATTAGTTATTAAAAATGGATTTTTATCGGTTTGAAAGAGTGTTTACTCGCGAATTTGGCAGGAAATTCTGAGACATAGAGATACGGCAATTCGAGCTGCATCTCAAGCATTGTTAGAGGCTTCAGCTGCTGAAAGATTGCTCAAATGTCTAAGGTACACAACTTTAATTGAGACACAACTAGTTGTACCTTCTTGCTCAAGCAATTTTCTCACTGAAATGTTATATATATATATATAGGTCATACTCGGAGCTTTCGGACAGGAGAAATCAACATCATCAAAATCAACAGCCACCAATAGGAGAATTCTTGAGTTTCCAGGATGAGTTAAGCAAGAGCAGGCTCATCATTCAATCATTATCAACTGAAAAAACAGATCAATGCAACTTAAACACAGTCAAAACGGGAGATGAGAGACGTGAAAAAGCCACTCAGTGGATCAAATCAGCTTTAGCTACGGATCTCAAACCGGTTTCTTTATCCGCAAGTAAGCCTACGCAGAGCCCCGGGAAAAAGGGTCTTACCTTAATAGCGGCTCAAGAAATCGATAACACAAGCGAAAGTGACTCGGGATTGGGAGAGAGAAAGGAAAGGTTAAGCAGAGCATCTAGAGAACTCAGACACTGGCTTAAGGAAGAAGGAAGAAGTTGGTATTTGAGCCGTATTGAGAAATATTTAGATGAGATCAGTAATGGAACAAAGTGGAGAGAGATGAGCAGTCAACAAGTAGGGGAAAAAATGTATCAAATAAAACGAGTGAGTGATTGGTTAGACGCCATTGTTAAAAGAGACAGAGATGAAGAAGAAGAGGAAGAAGATGAAATGGTGATGATGATGATGACAGAGTCTGACACAGAGGCTTGTGGTAGAGTGAGGAACAAAATTTATAGGATTCTTTTGAAACATGTTGAGACAACTTCTTTGTTAAGTCATCAACGTAATACCAATCTCATGTCTCATCAACAACACTTGTTCTGATATTAGGTTTTTCTTTTTGGTCGTGAAATTACGATTTTGTGTACATTTCTTGTTGGTTTCTCTATTGATTGTTTCAGGTTAAGCCCAAAAGGTTCTACAAATTTTCAAGGGGACAAAGTAACTTTGCCCTAAAACTCATTAGTAAAATGATTTTGGTTTGGTTTAAATAAAAAATAAAAGAAATAAAACTGATCGGATTTCTAAGTTTTTCTAAATTGAGATAATTTCTTGGTTTAGGCTTGGTTAGTTGGTTCTGCAAGACTAAGATTAGGAAACTAAAAGCCCTAATATATTTTTAACCCTCCTCCGTTCTTTAATCCTTTTTTATTTTCACTGGCAACCTTCGTTCGAAATCTTTGTTGTTGTTCCGTAATTCACAGGTAAATTTATGGATATATAAATTTGTTTCCTTTTTCTGTTTGTGTGTTTTTCTGTTCTGTTCTCAATCTTATACGGATTTGGATTGATTGTTTCTCAATTAATTGTTTCTCAATTAATTGTTTCAGATATAGGATTTCCATATTTTTCAATAACCTTATAAACATCAGATCTGGAGTTCGTGTTCTACTCTCTCGTCTGACCAGGTTTCTCATCAAATTA
>VBRH01000006.1:128931-139645 GCA_014578085.1 Cardamine resedifolia | reverse complement strand
AAAAAAAAAAAAAAAACTTATCTGCTTCATTATTTAGTTTTGGGAGGTTTTTATATATAATAATTTTACTATCATTATGGTTATTTTACTAAAACATAAAAAAACACATAAATACTGTAAAATAAAACACATAAATATGAAAGTGTTAAATTGTTAGCAAACTACAAGTGTTAAAATATGAGTTGTTAGGAAGAATATAATTTCTATCCGATTGCGTTTTTTGTAGCATATGACACATATCCAAAAGCTAATATGTTATATACAATAAAAACAAATAAAAATCACTGTTAATAATATAATTTACTTAAACTTTATAAATTTCCTTCCATAGTTACTATAGTGTTAGGCCTCTTAAACAGAGTATGACAATAAAAGATAAAAATTTGACCGACTTAAAGCCCATCTGCCACGTGGTTTCCATATAAAAACAACAAGTCCAAACATTTCTTAAGCACTTCACTCTCTATTTTCTCTTTCTCTCTCACACAATTTCTCGAAAAAGCTCTGAAATTTCTGAATTTTGTGATCTTAAGATCGTACAAGAAAACAGTTAAAGATTCGTCTGATTATGGCCCTCGAAGCAATGAAGTCTCCATCTTCATTCACCGTTCGAAAAGATAGAATCGATACGACAGATGATTTGATGAACGATGCCGTTTTCATGGAGCCGTGGCTTAAACGCAAACGCTCAAAACGTCAGCGTTCTCACAGCCCTTCTTCATCTTCTTCTTCACCTCCTCGATCTCGCCCTAAATCTCAGAATCAGGATCTTACCGAGGAAGAGTATCTCGCTCTCTGTCTCCTCATGCTCGCCAAAGACCAACCGTCACAGACTCGAATTCAACCGCCGCCGCCGCAAGAATCGACAAAGCTTTCGTACAAGTGTAGCGTTTGTGGAAAGGCGTTCCCTTCGTATCAGGCTTTAGGCGGTCACAAAGCGAGTCACCGAATCAAACCTCCTATCGCAAACGCAACAACCAACGATGATTCAACAGCTCCGATCAGCGCCGTCGCCGGGGAAAAACATCCAATTTCAACCGGCATCGCTGCCTCCGGGAAGATCCACGAGTGTTCAATCTGTCATAAAGTGTTTCCGACGGGTCAAGCTCTCGGCGGTCACAAGCGCTGTCACTACGAAGGTAACCTCGGCGGCGGAGGAGGAAGCAAATCAATTAGCCATAGTGGAAGCGTGTCAAGTACGGTATCGGAAGAACGGAGCCACCGTGGATTCATCGATCTAAATCTGCCAGCGTTGCCGGAGCTCAGTCTTCATCACAACCCAATCGTCGACGAAGAGATATTGAGTCCGTTGACCGGGAAAAAACCGCTTTTGTTGACTGTTCATGACCAAGTCATCAAAAAAGAAGATTTCTCCCTATAATATTCGCTATTTTACCTAAAATTCTTAATTTTTCGTTAAAACCATAGTTTCATTTTCATTCTTCATTTTTTTTTTGTTACAGTTTAGTTTTCTTATTTGGATTGGATATATTCATATATGTTAGGGATTGATACAAAGATTGATGATTGATTAAATCAGAAATTCGATTTATTTGCCTGCTAATCTCTCGAGTCCACTCTGGTATATGGAACACGTGGCATTTCGTGTGTGAACACAGAGCAGAAATAGTTGGGGAACGAGAATCATTCCATGTGGATTCGTTACCTACATTAGCATTTAGCACATGTATTATTTAGTTTGGTCATAACAATTTATAATTTTTAAAATACTGTATATTTATTCTTTGTCATACCTTCCGATATGGTTACTGGCCACTAAAACTATAGTGTAGAGCCTAGCTTCTCTTTATTCGTTTTTAATCATATATTAATTGCACATGCGTGTTATAAGCAATGCATGCATCAATATTTAATTTTGTCTTAAATTGATTATATCGAATCATAAATACAGATGTGACCACGAATCTGTGAATTTGTTCTTAGGTATGTGCTAATTAAAATTTGTTAACGCCTAACTTCTACCATCTAATTAATTATACAGCGAATTAGATTTCTTTTTAATTATCATATATATAACGTTGTTTGATGTTAGAAAATTAATTGAATTTTTCAAGTAAACCTTATAAATAACTGATTGTTTAATTTTTTGGTAGATGGATTAAACAAATATTGGTTTCTTATTTTGCTTTGACAATGTTCAAGTGGAAAGATATACAAACTAGAAACTGTATTCGCTCGCTCGTAGACGGTTTTATCTAATCACACTAATGAGAACCAGACACGTTATTTAAGTATAATGTCAATAATTAATCCGCGTCGCAGATTCAAAAGAAGCACGTAGGTTTTCGTTGATTCCATGTTATTAAATATGTTTAATTAACTTTCACCTAACAAAACATATCTAGTTATAAAGTGACTTCCATTTTGGTTTTGCGGTGCTGTGTTATCTTATACCAAAAGAACACTACAATACTCTTTTATTTAATTAAAAAATAATTTAAATTTGTGAAATATAGTGAGATATTCTAGAAAAGAGAACCCCCAAAATAGTATTAAAGAGAAGTGCAGTTAAGAAATTACGTGAATGACAAGTACAAAAAGGCTTCAAAAGTTTGTAATTCTGGACTTTTTTTTAGATAAGAATATTGAAAATACCAATATAATTTATCAATTGCATTCATTCCAGTAGTGTCGTTTTGCATATAAACTGTGAACTTCTTGACGTGTTGCCAATTATAATCTTATCCAAACACATCCTTAAAAAGCAATTTTATTTTGTTCTTAATTTCTGTCTAAAAATAATATTTAAAAAATAAATCACTTGGTCACCAAGTCTCGGTGTCTCTGTTGGCTGTGTACTTAAAAACCAATAAAAAGAATGACGTCACTTGTCTGGTTCTTTTAGCACACAAACACGTACGACAAACGCATTAATGCAGCACATAAAAACGACAAGAAGTCTACACACAAAAATAAAAAACGACACATGGGAAGTGAGATAAACAACAAGAACCTAGATAAGATCGATAATCATTTTTATGTACATTTTTTTCTTCATTAGAGAATATAGCAAAGATCTATTAGAAGCTTTTTTCTGTATACAATTAAGTTACTTCATAGGTAAACTAAGCACCACATTTTCTATTCTATTACCTTTCTCTTCTGTAATCTCCAGAGTAGGAACTTGCATAAAAAAAGAAAACGTAGAATCCATAGTGCAGCGAAACCGATACCCCAAGAATCTCACCTTTGATCTGGTCGAAAACGATAAAGGCAGTTTTGGGACTCTGATTAAAGGCCGTGGGAATGTAAAACGTTGTTAGAAATCATCAAGTTGTGGAGTAGTGTGAGTGAGAAGTCGTAAACTCAGAGTTTCTACAGTTGTGAAGTCAGGTTGGTTTGTATTTGGCTTAGTTGTATTATGTGCGTCTTCATGCTACAGTCCGTAACCTAGCGAGAGGCAAGCTTTGCTTATTAAAGCTGAGCGAGAAGAAAATGCAAAAGCAGAAAGCAGAGAGAGTATTCTTAAACCTGCATTGCTGCTACTCTTGATAAGAATCCTTGACATTGTTCGAGCAAAACCTTTTCTTTTGAAGTTATATTCACCATTTCTGCCACTACTGATTTCATTTCCTCCACCTATCACAATGACAGCCAAAACAAAGAAAGAAAAATGCACCGAGATAAGCGGGACTGAAATTATGGTCCACAAAATACGAGCAATTCATATAAAACCCGCTAAAGAAGACAAATACATTGCCATACAACCGCATTCTAGTTTCTGACCAGAGCTAAAACTGGCTTTGTACCAGCAACGACAATTCAGGCTTCTCTAGAAAGAAATGCATTAGAGGGCTTTCACGAATAATTCGTTTTGAACATATGCATATAAGAATGGACAACAGTGAGTTTCCACTTTCTATCGTTATGATAAAAATGCCAAGGAGATAAGATCACAAGATATTTTGTATGCCTCTCTGTATTCTCATGAAAACGACAACCCTGCAGTACGTCACAGCTATATATTTCATTGTAATTTTATATTCTCCGAAGCAAAACAGAAGAGCAATGAGAGGATAAGCTTCCTTAGTCAACATTCACGTTATAATCACTGAGAATAGGCATTTACCTTTGATGTCAGCAAGAATATAGAAGACACCATAGGGTGCATAACATCAACGGCTGAACTTACAGCATGCTTTAGATCTTGAATATCAACCTAATGACACAAAAATCATAAAAATCATTCAGAAAAAGGAATATAATGTTCATTGAGGATACAAAATAAGCCAACACAAACATATCAAGGTCATGCAAAGAGACACTCGCCACAGCTTTTCCAATAATTGGAAGACGAAGAGTACTGGCTTTCAAGGCTTCAGTTGCTCCTGACAGAGAATTTGAATGATCTCTGTCCATGAGAGACCATTCTTCTAGATAACCCATCTACAGTTTCCAAATACAATGCCCTCATTAGCGTCAAAAAGGTTACAGCAATAACAAACACAATTATACAAAATACAAGCCAAATAATCTCTTTTCTTAATACATGTCAAAAGATTTGAACTTTGAAATAAACATGCTTTCAAGTTTCTTAATGTGTTTCCGCGTCAAAGATGTAGAATTCCATGAGATGATGATTAGAAGCATTTAATGATACCAACTTCCAGAGGTAGGACTAAAAATTGTACCATACAGAAACAACCATCGACATTCCAAAATGACTTTTAAGACTGTAAAGGTGCAGTTTTCATTAGTTCAATTGTATTTAATTTACATTTCATATCACAACAACAAGTTTCAACTTTAGAAATACTAAGCCACAGTCCTGAAGATACCTGCTTAGTCTCAAAACTTGAGACAAAACTTCAATGGTGCCATTGAACTTATAAGGTAAGAATTTAAACATGGAAATCATTCTTGTTTACAGGTTAAAAATTATGAAATTGCTATAAGTTCAAATTCTCACCTGGTCCTTCAACATGGAAGCTAGTTTCAGTTTCTGCCTCAGCAAGAGTAACTTGATCCGTTTCAGAGTGACAGAATGGCGCAATTCCAAGATTGATACCCATGCATTCCACAGGTTTTTCTATCAAAACAGAAATAGTGAATTAACCAGATTGTGTCTAGTTTATTGGACCAAGTCAATGACTCAACTATTTATAAGAACATCCTATCCTAAGAATAGCTAGACTTTATAACTTTTTTCATGCTTGTTTGTTCTCATGCATATTTTCATCTGTGCATTACATACCGGGAACAAATTATCATGCATCACAATCCAAAACGTAGAAAGGCACGACAATTAAATCAAACACAGTTCTAGGCCCAAGGGGCTTATCAATAGAGATCTCCTCTTACCAGAGAAGCATTAAGTAAGCTCTGTTGGAAGATTAACAACTGGTGTTTATTGCATTATAACAAAAGAAATGCATACTTTAGAGGCTTAAGCATTTACATTGCAGCTGTGGCTAAAAGTAGATTACAAGTCAAGCCTTCCCTAAGCCTGCTGCAGTGACTAAAAGAACTTATGACACAAACATGGCAAAACCAAAAATTCACAACTATCAATATAGCATTACTGAGGTAATGTATAAGAAAGGATACCTCTGCATTCAGTCTCTGTACCATGAAAGTGGAGTCTGCCCTCGCATTAGCAAACCGCCACTGCAGATAACGGTTATACAGAAGCCTCAACAAGTGGGCATCCATAACACGATCCTCCCCAATTTTCCCCCTCCTAATATCAGCTGAGAAACAAAGAATTGAAGGCAAGGTGCGGTTATAAGCGTTCATTTGTTCAGAAACTCCATTTCTCACTCGAGAAGGACTAGAAAGTGCCCTAGCTGGAGATGATGATGTAGCCGTTGCCCAAAGCTTACTTGGTGAAGCAGGACGAGTAGCACCCCTTTTTGGAGAAGCCATACCACGAGGAGATGATGCCAACGGACTATCACTAGAGAACCGTTTCGATTGACTGAACTTTGATGAGATACTATTTACTCTCGAACTTGGGCTAGAGCATCGAGGTGAGCCAGGATCCTGCAACCGCCTTAACCGGCTATTGGTCTCTTGCCAGAATTTAGCAGAAGTCATAACATTACGCGGCAAGATCCTTGATTTAGAAACCTCACCATTGACACCATAACCACATTCTTGCGCACCATTAGTGCTACCAGATGAAACACTATCTGTATCAGATGCAGTAAAGTCACAGGAAACACTAGAACCCAGTCGCGAATGTGTGCTTGGTCTTGTCTTTCTCTCATCTCTAATTTCCAAAATTTCATCACCTCCTCGCAATTCTAAACTTAATCTCCCATCAACAGAAACCTTAGAACTCTGATCAATCGAAGAATGCTGCAACATTGACCTTCCCACAAAGCTAGATCCAAGCTTCCCACTATTATCACTGTCACAATCCACTCTCCTAGAAACCGAATTCGGCACAACAGATACGGAATTTCCCCTCCGAGAAGCACCTGGCCACAGTTGCTGATCCACCGGCTTCGAATTCTCCCTCTGATCTCGAACAGGTGTCGACCTCCGCCGCTCCGGAGTAGATTTCCGGTGAGAAACCGGCGTGGTAGCTTCCTTCTTCTTACTAATCGGAAGCGAAAACGCCTCTCCTTGAAAAGAAACAGATAAACTCCTAGTGGAAGTAATAAGCATCTTCGTAGCCGCCGACATTTCGGTGCTGGTATCAGAAACTGCCGACGGCCGACGACGGTCCACCGATTGCGACCGTTTAGGTAACGAGGAAGGCGTTTTAACCAAATTAGAAGTGGTGCGAGAGAGCAAAGGGGAAGGATATCGCTTACTTGGCCTCAGTATTGCAGATGAAGAAGAAGCAGAAGACGAAGTAGATGTAGCAGTGGTAGTGGTGGAATGAGAATGAGAATGAGAATGAGAATGAGAAGGGGAAGGGGATAAGTAGCGTGAGGGGACATTTTTGGTGACTCTAGGTCTTCGTTGTAGTCCGCCATTGTTAGCTGTGGTTTGAGGTTTGTCTCGCCGATCTCGAGGTTGATTGTTAGGGTCAGTTCTGGAGATGGCTGCTTGAGGAATCGCAGCCACCATTTCTCTTATTCTTCTTCTTCTTCTTTGTCTTCTTCTTCTTCTTCTTCTTCGTCTTGTTCTTCGTGATCTTCACAGTGCATTACAGAGATTAGTCAGTTTCTTCTCACTCAGCTTAGAGCAAAATTTTCAGAGATTTAGGTGCAAAGCACAGATTCAAACATGAAATTTTCACAAAGGATTTTGCATTTTCTTTGCTTCAGAGCCAAGAGAGATGTGAGAATTGAAGGTGGGGTTTGTGGATTTGGGGTTTTCTGAAACTTTATTAGTATAGTTTTTGTGTTTTGATGAAATTTATTTGGTTTCGTTATTTTCGCTCTAACTCTATTTTAATTGCCTAATTAAACTGAATGTGATTACCTATTTCGTTTGCCTTTTTTTTGTCACTAAAACAAATCTGAAAAGTATATGACTGACTATATAATAAACAAGATGTAACTGCTAAAAAAATCATCTAACTTTATTTTTTTTTTAGAAAAATCCTCATCCGAAAGTTGTATAGATCAAACTTATCACAAAAGTCATTCGCTATATAACCCTTTCGCATATTACCGACGTGTCACTGTTTGCTTTTGTTATCAAACTAACAGAAAACTCAAAACTCAAAACGACGTTTTGGGCCTTACAAACTACACACTGTTTTGTTGCAATTGTTGCTGTTTTTTACTGAGCAAAACAACATGATTTTTACTTTTACATTTAATTAAAATAAAATGAAAAATGAAACGTTTTTGTTAGGTTCTCGTCATCTGGTATTTGGGATTAGGTTTTGTTTTTGATCTGGTCATAATTTTGGGATAACCTAAAATCCATTTCATGAAATCAAAATTAAAATTAGGATAAACCATCATTCATCATACACACAATTACAAAAAAGAATGTTAGTTTTGGAGGCGTCAATTTTTTATTTTTTTTGGATTAATGAGATGTTCTTGTTGTTCATGAGATCGTCTTGTTGTTCCTCTGCAATTGGGGTTTTTTTTTATCATCGTCGTGAATTATCAACCTCCAAACCCATTTGGACTCTTCTTCCATCTCCATCATCAAAAGCTTCATTCTCTGTTTGTTGTTCTCTTCCTCCGCCATCGAAGCCACACTCTGAAACCAGTTATGTTTATGATGTTATGACACTTGCTAGGTATGAATAAGAACCATGAAATTTTCAATTTTTAGATTCTAATTAAGAAATTAAGACAACCCTTTTGTGTTTTTGCTAGGTATTTATAAGATCTGAGACTTCCATTTTAGCACGAGCATGTAACACGAATCTTCAATTTCTGGAAAAAACAATCCAAATCTTGTTCTTGTCTGGAAGAAGATTGCAAGGTTGCAATCCAAACGTCTGAAAAAACAATCCAAATTAAGAAGAAGATTTTATGTTGCAATCCAAATCTTGTTTTTATTGATGATGAATGAGGTTAACCTAAATTTTAATTTTCTCCCAAATTAAATTTTCTCAATTCTAAGGGCATGGTGCTCTATAGATATCTTTATTTTTAGACTCCAATGGCACATTTATTTATTTATGTATTTGTTTTATATTCAAATAAAATTATATGTTTCTATTTATATATTTTTTTAAAGGATAAAAGATCAAATTTTAATTTTAGTTATTTAATTGTTATAACATGCAACAATAACATATATTAAATAGAAATACAAATGATATGAGAAATGATAAAATAAAATAAAAACACAACTAATAAATGAAAATAAAGAAAAAAACTGAAAATAAAGTTTCTGTTGAAAAAAAAGATATTTAACACAACATAAACTAGTGACTTAATATTCTAGTATATTACTTTCCGATCGGCCAAGATTGCTAAAATATTACCCAAATGAAGTAGATGCAGCTAGAACTTCTTGATCGGTTCTTTTCTTTAAGATTTCTTGTTGTCAAGCTTGAAAATGTGCACGAATATTTGGATCTTCTATGGTATTTAAGTTTTTAAATAAAAGTTTATCTTCTTCCTTAATTTCTTTCATGTATAATTCTTACTTTGAAGCTCTAAATGGTGTTGTCTCTCAGCACTTGTCTTTTTAATTGCTCTAAAAGTTGTTTATTTACTTCTTCCAAAGTCTTGATAACAGCTGATGTTTAATCATCGCATTTTCTTTTCAATTTGGATTTTTTCATTCCAATTGGTCGTTGAGATGGAGATCCGCCAATAAAATCGTTTTCATCATCCAAATTTAGAGAAAACGAATTTGAGTAGAGCGTGTTTTTGGAGTTTTCCAATTGTGTTTCGCAATTGTGAAAGGACTGGCTCGTTTTTGGAAAAAAGACGTGATACACGACATAATAACTACATGTATAATTTTACATAACATGGTAATCGAGGAATTAAAGATAAATAAGCTAATTTTTCACTACGCAACGCGTTGATTGATCATTTGTGGGGAAATTATACTAATGGAGATGTTTAAAAATGTAATAGTTATCTTTTTAATTTTATGTGATGTAATGCAATATTTTTTTATAATAAAATGTTTAATTTTAATAAAATCAGAATTATATTGAACTATTGTTATAGAATAATAAAATGAGTGGATCAAATTTGTAAAATTGAAAAGTAAAGAGTTTTTGTATAAATTGGTTAATAAAATAAAATAATTATATATATATCAAATATTATTTTTAAAATAAAAAAAAGTTAACTATTGGAGCAAACTTCTGTTCTATTTTTGAAGATCTCTATTTTTAGAGGAAAAAATAGAGTCAATCATTGAAGATGGTCTAAGATAATTAGCGATAGAATAAAACATGTAATCAACCAAATATCATGCAGTTTTTAAGGTCCAAAACGACGACGGTTTAAGGTTTCTGTTAGTTTGATAACAGAAGCAAACAGATAGTTTGATAACATAAGCAAACGGAGCAGCATCGGTGATATGTGAAAAGGTTATTTAGCGAATGACTTTTGAGGTGATATGTTTGACTTGCACAACTTTCGGGTGAGATTTTTTCTTGCAAAAAGAATAAAGTTTGATGATTTTATAGCAAAAACCATATAATAAGCTCTCATTATTTAATTGCAAAATTAGGAATTTTAAAATCAGAACTTTTAAAGACTGGTACTTATAACTTGGTTTAATTTGTTTTTGTTTGATAAAATATACAGTACTTGGTGATTTCTACTAAACTTATGGCTGTTATTTAATTATTTAATATATAAAAATATGTGATATTAACTTAGTACTATTAAAAAAAAATACGGTACATCTCTTAATCCTCCATTGTTTCAAGTGAGACTGTTGCCACATCCTGTGAGTAAGGTTTGTGCTTTTATATTTTTTTTGATAAAAGATTTGTGCTTTTATATTGTTTTGCTCATTTACTATTTATGTAAGTTAGCCATAAACCTCACCTAATTCGCAGGATTCTCAGTATGGAGAAATTAAACTCATGATATGTCATCCCAAAAAAGTTCAT
This sequence comes from Cardamine resedifolia, assembly GCA_014578085.1. Classification (NCBI taxonomy): domain Eukaryota; kingdom Viridiplantae; phylum Streptophyta; class Magnoliopsida; order Brassicales; family Brassicaceae; genus Cardamine; species Cardamine resedifolia. The sequence goes on along the minus strand of VBRH01000006.1, from coordinate 129,174 downwards.
GAGATAAACATGGTTGTTTGACGCATCTCAGTTTGTTATCCATATATAGACCAGAGTGAACAAATAAATATATTTGTTTTTTCTTGGGATTATGGATCGCCAAAACTCTCATCTTCAAGTATACTTGTAGTTTTCTGATAACATACGTAATTCTGTTATTGCTCACCTTTTGTAACATTCACCAAGCTTTCATGCTTTCAAAATATGATTTCGCTATATACTTTGGGAGTGTTAAAAAAAAAA
>VBRH01000006.1:96706-107808 GCA_014578085.1 Cardamine resedifolia | reverse complement strand
AAAAAAAAAAAAAAAAACGCATACGCGTTAACTTTTTCAGTGTGATAGTAGTGGTTACAGCTAAGGTAGGACTGATTTAAAAGTAGTATAAAACTATAAATTAAAATCTCTGGGTCGATGGAAAACTTAAATTGTCTTGTAAACTAAGAATGACTCATCTATGTACTAAAAATTCGATGGTAGGGACCCACGTGTAACTCTGTAGTATTTGGTCCTCCTTAAAGACGAAGAAGTGGTTAAACTTGTAATTAAGAATACCATCGATCTTTCATTTTTCATCTTTTTTTATCAGTATAATTCTATTAGCCCCTAAACTTATAAAAATGGTTATAAGAAGAGTATGAAACCAAGAAATATTAGTCACCTAAACGGCCTAACAAATAGTGGAGTTTAGATTCTCATAAGGAACCCAACAAGGCAGCAACTAAATCAAATAGGCATCCAAACTATTACAAGTAGCTAGGTTTCAAATAACTGTTTTTAGTATTTTTCTCATATAAAAATGTTCAGAGTTAGAAATTTAGAATCAATCTTTATATAATAATACATTTAATTGTTTCACAAATATCAATATTTTCTACAAAGTAATACTATTAGAACTACTCGAACTCAATCCAACCCAAGTCCAAAACAATCTTCTGTAATCATCTGAACTAACCGTTTTTCTTCTTTTCATTTTGAGGATCAATTTATTAATTATCTTACATTTCTTTTTGATAATTAGGAAATATGTACCGAAAAGGAGACTAAATCCGTGAGACTTGTGAAAAAACATAAATATTTTGACCATTCAATACAGTAATAATATTGGAACCAATATATTTTATAATATTTTATTAATTTATCGAGTTTATTAATTTATAGAAGTGATATTTGGACTAAATTACCATTTGAAATTGACGAAAATTATTAATGTATCAAAATATTAATTTATCAAATATTAATTTATAGAATATTAATTTATAGAGGATTCAGTGTACATCTACAATAGTCGACCATGATTGAAATTCCTTTTATCTGCCGAATCTAATCCACAACTTCAATATTTTTTTCACAGTATAGGAGTCTTTAACTACTTAGGAGACAAAATGAGCACGTATATAGAGAGAGCAACTTAAAAGCTTAATACGAAGAGGAAATCAAGAACCATATACATACACACTAAGACAAGTGCATGCATGCAAATGCATGTTACGTTATTGTTAATTATAAAGGTAGACAATTATATAAAGAAAATAAAATGGAATTAGGGGCACTTGGGTTTTCCCTTGGAGCTTCGCATGTCTCGATAGCAAGGGCACTGATGTTTGTTGCCAAAGGTACCAGATGGAACACACTTGCATTCTCAGCAACAAATGCCACAGTACTTAAGACATCTCTTTTGAAATCCTGCCTTTGCACACCTTCCTATGCATCTACTCCCACAATATGCCCTCATGCCTCCTCTTCCTCCTTAATTTCTCCCATTCCAACATATTCATAATAAACTCAGATTAATATAGCATTATATATAAGCCTTTTACAACGCTGAAACATACTTATATATCATCATAGGTACTCATGCTAATTAATATGAATGCATGCATGCCCCTATATGTGAAACTATAGTAGTGATCAGACATATATATGCATGTATATATGAAGGGGAGTGTGAGAAGAGCGAAGAGGAAGAAGAAAGTAACAGATTTCTTATAATTCATGGTTACTTTCTGCGTTAAGACAAAAAAAAAACCCTCTAAATTAACACTAAATCTTTGGTTGTATTATAAGAGAAATTCTGGAAGGTCTAAACCCCAATATTTTTTTGTTTGCCTATTCCGCTTGACGGTACTTTTTTTTAGAACAAACTATATATAGAAAGGACCGGCTCAAAAAAATTGTATGGCCTATGGGCAAAAAAAAAAAACACTAAATAATTAATGTGGATTCCCATCAATATTAAAAATTTTCTAAAATAATATTTTTTTTATTAAAAAAAAAAAATCATGGGCCCCGGGCCATTGCCCAGCTCGCCATAGATTGAGAAAGTGATGAGAGTCTTTTATATAAAGCCTAAATTACCACCGCGCGCTTAGTTTCTCTGTCGAAATAAATGAAAAATTGATGGTTTTGTTTGTCTAGACGTGGCAAATCAATTGCTGGTCATTGTGATTCTTGATATGGCTGCAATCTTCATACGTCGATATACTCGATGATGTCTATTCTCTAATGATTTCTTCCTACCGTTTCAACAACACGACACATATAGCTTCATTACAAGTCACAAGCGTTAGAATACTGACATTAATTTATACCCCTGATTTAAAACATATTTTTATTTAATTCTATTGGTTTGTGTCACTGAAACTATGTAATGTGAAGTTTATATAAATAGCAGTATGAAAAATAAGCTGGCTCAGCAAAAATTCAAGTATTCAAGTCTTCAAAGTTCAAACTAATGTTTATGTAAGGACCACCAATTTTGTTTTGTTTTACTAATAAATTGTTGTTTAACAAAAGATGTTCTATACAATTTTACACATTTTCAAGTTGACATTATTTGAAAATTTGAATGATACGAATAGAAAATACCACGAAATATATGTCTTTTATTTGAGCTACTATTTTCATTGAACTGGCCTACAACGACTGTTAGACTAACAAAATGGTTCAGATTGAGTTATTATGGCGATAATTAAGAGAATGTTCCCATCTATTGAAATGTAATGTAATTAAGATCCAAAACTCTGCATTAACAAGAGAGAAACATATGAGTTGGTGTTCATGCCATTTCAAAACTAGGTCGCGGCTTTGAGATGGGTAATTTTTTGAGTTCTACTCTTATGGATTTAATCACAGATTTGGAGGTTTGGTATGTGCTCCAACCTGAGAGCCATGCTGTTAGGGATCTTCTTGATCACTTTAAAGATTCTCGAGCGGTTTACAAATCTTTGAGATGATAAATATGATGGCTGATAAGTAGCCAAATAATATCTTCTTTTTTTTTTAATAAAAAAAATTGTGTACCTAGACTCTACTCTCTTGTGTTGGTTTGGTTAAAATGTTGAGCAGAAGAAAAAAAAAAGGAAGAAAATTCCAAAATTCCATCTAATGCGGTGAAGAAATCTAGTGGAAATATTAATGGGCCCAAAAATAAACCCATTAGCAATATAATACGTAAAAATAAGCCCAAAAGCACCGTTTGCTGGTTTCCTTATTCTGAGAGACATTTCAAAGGCTTTGCCACACTCGTGACTCATCTCTCTTCTTCAGCTCTACCACCGAGTTTCTTCTGTTTCGTGGTTATTGAAATCTCGCGGAACATTTCGCGGGCGACCCAAAAGGTTAGCTTTTTCCTTTGTTTTTGGCGCTCACTCGTTTTATTGGTCGTGAAAAAAAGTAAGTAGGACGGAAAAATCGAAGAACTTTGACATTCAGTTCCTGGGTTGTTTTCATATTCCGTAGAAATTTAGAAAATATGTTTATGAAAAAATCGAATACTCATCTTATCATTAGGGTTCTTGGAATTTTCTTGCTTTTGGCTTTCTAATGGCTGCCCCAATCTCACCTCGTTTTAGCTAGATTAGTTTATCGCGTTTTTTTGTACTGATCTTTTCTAAGAAACCAAATCAAGGGTCGATCTGTTTCTGTCTTATGTCTCGTTTAAGATCCGTGAATTGACGTAAGAGCAACACGAAGCAACCCCAGAAAAGAATTACAAAGCTTCCATTTTTCTTTCTGGGTTGTTGTTTTTTTCTTGATTATGATCTTTGTGCATTGGGTCACGATTCTAATACAATTGTTTTGCTTCTGTGTTTACTCAGTTAATAGGTTGGAGACTGGTATAGGAATCTACAAGTATTTAATCTTCGTGGGAAGCAGAATCAACATAGCTGGATAAGGAAAATGCATTCAGCTAGTAAACGAGTAACTAGGAGTAGTGCCTCTGGTTTGAAGGAGATAAATGGAGAATGCGGAGGAGAGGTTAATCCAACTGTTGACAAAGTATCTGAACAACAAAGCAATGCCTCTGTACCTCTTCAAACATCAGAGGCTGAGAGTCACATGCCAAATGATGCAAACGAAAATGGACATTTGCGTGATGAAGTTATGGAAAATGGAAAGGGGGATGAAGAACAGAAACCAATCCCTGAAACCGGGAAGAAGAGATCTAATACCAAATTCTCAGGGTCATATCGGGAACTTGTCCTTGGTCTTCCTTGCCGTGGACAATTTGAGATCCCCCGGTCCAAGATGTCAGCTACGAGTTCAAAGAGGCTAGGAGGAGGTGGTGAAAGGAATGTGCTGTTTTCAAGTCACAAGAGAGCTCAGGAATCTAAAGAAGCTGCTGCATCATCTTCAGCTGGTGCTAATTCTACACCTGTAGATAGACCAAAGAAAAGGAAGAAGATTATAAAGAAAGGCAAAGTTAAAGAAGATGATGAGTACACAGGAATCAAAAAGAAACTTCGATACTTACTAAACCGGATTAACTACGAGCAAAGTCTAATTGACGCCTACTGTTTAGAAGGCTGGAAAGGTTCAAGGTTTGTCTTTCAGTGACATGTGTGTTTTTTTTTTCTTATTCATGTGTTATTCTTGCAGCATAGGTATCCTCTGTGAGTTTTCTTTCTGATTTTTCTAATAAAGTGAGGGATTATTTGTTCTTTGTAGCATGGAAAAGCTAAGGCCAGAGAAAGAGCTTGAACGAGCCACAAAGGAAATTCTGCGGCGGAAGGTCAAAATTAGAGATCTTTTCCAGCATCTGGACTCACTCTGTGCTCAAGGAAGCCTTCCAGAGTCTCTATTTGATTCTGATGGGGAGATTTCTAGTGAGGATGTAAGAGAAAATTATTCCGTAACTCAATCTTTGTTCCCCTGTTTTTCCTGATAGAAGCAATTTGTGTCTCTAGAAGTATTTGATAATACGAGCAGTTGTTTAATTGCAGATCTTCTGTGCAAAATGTGGTTCAAAGGACTTGCCTGTTGATAATGATATCATACTATGCGATGGGTTTTGCGACCGAGGCTTTCACCAATACTGTGTTGAGCCCCCTTTGCGGAAAGAAGATAGTAATAATCTCTGGCCTACGTACTTGGCATTGTTTTAAGCAGTTCTTACTGGTGTTTATAAGTGACATGTTTGCTGGTTTTTATCTTTTGTAGTTCCTCCGGATGATGAGAGTTGGTTATGCCCCGGATGTGATTGCAAAGTTGACTGCTTGGACTTGCTTAATGATTCTTTAGGGACAAAACTTTCTGTCAGCGACAGTTGGGAGGTATATATGTTGATTTTTTTTTAATTGTTAAAGAGGAGAAGAAACTTAAAAGACATCTGACTTGAGTTTTTGTGTAGAAAGTATTTCCTGAGGCAGCAGCAGTGTTGGCTGGTGGAGATCAAAATCTGAACTGTGACCTTCCTTCAGATGATTCTGATGATGAAGAGTATAATCCGGACGGTTTGAATGATAATGAAAATGATGAAGATGGCAGTGATGACAATGAAGAGTCTGAGAACGAAGATGATAGTTCTGATGAATCTGATTTCTCATCTGCATCTGATGAAATGATTGAGTCATTTAAAAAAGGGAAAGATATAATGGAAGATATTATGAACCTTCCATCTGATGATTCTGAGGATGATGACTATGATCCTGATGCCCTGACTTGCGATCAAGATAAATTACAAGAAAATTCAAATTGTGATTGTTCATCAGACTCTGAGCATCTTGAAACTTCCTTTGAAGGCAAAGAGTCTAATCAGCAAGATGATATCACACCACTTGAGGATGCCGGCACAAAGAAATCTCAGCTCCTGAATTATGCCATTTCAGAGTCAGATGATATGCTTGATGATGGTCTTGCCGGTGTTCCCAGGAGGAGGAATGTTGAAAGGCTGGATTACAAAAAGTTGTATGATGTAAGCTTTCTCTCATTTTCTTGATAATTGTTCTTCTACTTGGGTTTGGAAAAAACTTATGAATGATATATATCTTCTGTTGCAGGAGGAATATGACAATGTTCCGACTTCATCAAGTGATGATGATGATTTCTTAGAAGATTGTGAGTCAGAAGATGAAGGGGACACTGTGCCTCTGAAACAGTCTTCAGAAGCAGAAGATCATACTTCTACTCAGAAATCTAGACAGAAGTCGAAAAAGGCAGATAAAATAGAGATCTTGCCACAAGAAGGTCCTGGAGAAAATGGTTCTTCTGTTGAGAAAAGCAGCTCTTCGGCAAATAAACAGACAGATCCCAAAACTCAGGTAGACAAAAGTATAGCTGTCTTTATGCTTTAAAGGTGTCAATCCTAATTCATTACGAGGGAGCTTTCGATTTAAAAGATTCCTCTTTTATGCAGAGATTATTCCAAACTTTTCATGAGAATCGATATCCAGACAAAGCCACGAGGGAGAGCTTAGCCAAGGAACTACAAATGACAACTATGCAAGTAAGAAGTTTCTCCTAGTAAATTGTTTTTTTAATTGAACTAGTTTCATCTCCGCTAAGAGCTGGTTCTGTTCTGAAGGTTAATAACTGGTTTAAGAATAGGCGTTCTTCAACAAGCAAACTTTTAGTTGCAAAGGAAGATGTCGAAAAGTTAGAAACAGGCAAGGAAGGTGAAGGTGAGACATCTGTTGCTGGGACTGGGAGTAGCAAACAAACTATGGAAACCGAGTCTGCTGCAGAGAACAAGAGTAGAGCATCGGAATCAACCAATCCTGGATCACGGAAAAGAAGGAGAAGGTAGTTTTTAGATTCAATCATGACAGGTTTTAGATCTAATGCAAGGACATAAATGAACACATACTCCCCAAGATATTAAGACATCAAACCCTGCTAAACATCTGGTTTGTTCAGTTGTTTGTTACACATTTTTGAGGGTACTTTTAAATCTGAAGACCTCGAAGTTGAGGCAAAAGAAATAAATATTTCTTCAAAATTGAAGGATTGTTTCGTCTTGAACAGTTAAGAAGTTAAGACTTGTGTTATACTTTAGATTTTTTTTTTTAATTTCCCAACTAGAGAGATAGTTTGACATAAAGATGGTCTCCTTTAACCGGTTTGAAACCAATAGAAATGGTCTTGTTTAACCAGTTTGAAACCATGAAAATTGAATAGTTTAACCGGTCTAAAAGTGTTGCCCCATAAATGATAGCACAAGAGGCCCATAAAAAGCCCATGTTATTTGTGATACATTGTAGTCAAGTCCCGGACTTGGTAACGTGTTGCAGAAGGTAGAAGGAAAATGAAGAAGGTGCTCAGAGTATACGGCGGCGTTTTAAGGCTAGTGAGGCTTTTGCCGGCGGAGACGAGACCCTACTACGCCAAGTACGCCAGGGAGAATTTCGTTAATTATCTTGAAGTTGACCAAAGCGAAACATCCCTCGACGAACTCTTCCAACGAGCCTATAATCACTCACTTTGGGTACTCAAGAAGGTAACGAAGATTCTGGGTTTCTTTTAAACCGTATAATTCTAGGTACCCTTTGTGTTAAATTAGCAGTATTCAAACGTTTGCAGTATTCAATAGACGAATCCGCAGCGAAAAAGTTGAAAGTGATTTGTTTCGAATGATGACGCACACCAAGTGTTCGACGCGATGTCCCTGAGAGTTTCGAACAAGTCTTTTTTTTGTAAGGCTTTGTTAAATGGGTACTATCAGTTTTCTACTTTTGATTTCAGAGACTAGTACTGTAATAGCTATATTAAGAGCATGTGTCTTTTTCTTTCCTTTTGCATGTTTGACTGCTCAATTGGTCATGTCTTGTTTTGAGTAGCTTCTTGTTTGTTTGCATGATTCTGAATAAATTGTTATGAATTTACATTCTTAAGACTCAAAACATCTCAATACTTTAATTTCACAGCAAAGGAGCAGTTGGCAGTGAAGTAATAATAACGAGAAACAATAGTAGGGATTGTTTGGGTAATAATAATATGTGATATATATGTAGCTAAGGGACAACACACTGTAACATTTAGTCTACACCTAAGACTTTAGGTCCTTGTCGGAAACTCGAAAATCTTATATGAAACGAACCTAACCAAAAACTGTTGATTCAAAAAAAAAGAACCAAAACTAAAGTTCTTCAAGATTGTTTTTGCTTATGAAGTTTAAAAAAAACAAGTAAAACGATCAATTTAAGGAAAATTGACCTTCCTAGTTCCTGCTATGGATTTATCTAGTGGTTGCCAACTTGTGGAGTTGTGTTTATTTTTGTTATCACACACGTGTTTGCAGTCTTTGCACGCGTCAAACCTGGTACATGTCAGTATGTAAATTTTCTACTTTTTTGTTTGTTTAATTTTAATATAGTATCTGTAGTTTTATGTGTCTGTATGTTAATAAGTTACTTATAAACATGATTATGGCAAATCTTTATGATAATGGCAATCTTTTAATAGTTGTGTAGTTTGGTAATATGGTTTTTTTTTTTTATTGAACAATACTAGATTAGATCAGATATTGTGTGTGTGTGACATTTATTATTTGTCTAACTTCTAGAAAAAGGAAAAAAAAAGAAAGAAAGCAGCAGTTACTAAGAGAGAAAAGTGAGAAATGAAACATCAGCTTCGAATAAATCAAAACTACAGTTTTCTTGGGCCAGGTGGCTTTGACCGAATTTCTCTTCTAATCTCTTAATTCCCTTTCTACCCCTCTCTTAACCAGTTAATCAACACTAATCATCATCACTTAACTGAATTGTTATATAACTACCGATTAATTAGGATTTAGGATCAAATGTTTTTAAACCAGTGGTTTTATTCATATACCAGAAATAACTCCAAACCGCATATAGAAATTGAATACCAACAACAAAACAATTATTTTACACTCATCAAGAGATAGACAAATTTCAGAAAATTTACGTTTTCCTTTCTAGAATTTACACAGGTGTTGAAAAAGGTTATTTGTTTATTTATATATTAATACATACATCAGCAATCAGGCAAATTAACCAGTTATAAAAGCCTAAAAAGGTTAAGAGAAAACAGTTCACCAAAATAATTTCTGGTTTATGTTTCTCACTTTCTCTCGCTTTCTTTTTCTCAACATCTTCCAAGAAAATCCACAATGGGAGATACCGCAGAGGATCAGGACGATCGAGCTATGGTGGATGGAGTCACGAGCTTCTCCGAGCTTCTTATGTTTCCGGACGGCCTTCTCAGCTCCTCCGACCAGCAACCCGAGGTTAATGGCGGCGATGGTGGAGAAGACAGCTTCGGTTTTGTATTCTCCGGCAAAACTGGGTCAAGAATGCTCTGTTTCAGCGGAGGCTACCAAAACGACGACGAGTCACTCTCCCTAGAACCTTCTGTTCCCTCTGGAGTCTCTGTTCCTGATCCTTCATGCATTAATAGCTATTGCAAGAACTCAAACACCGCTTCTACGGTTAATAATTCTACTAAATCATCAACCGTAAGTCTTTCCTTTTTTATTTTTCTTTGCATTGTTCGTCTAAGCATAGTACTGAATAGTCTTGCATAGTTGCATGTAAAGAATTACAAAATTTTTCTTCTAGTTTTTAGATCCTGTAAAAAAAAATTATAGATGATTTTGTTTTTTTTTTTGTGTGCAATGAATGTGTTGTGAAGAAGAAGAAGAGAACAGGAACAGGTAATGAAACGGATCATAATCGAAAACCGGGCAAGAGATGCAACCGAAATCAGGATAAGTCATCAGTTGGAATTGCAAAGGTATGTTATTTTTAAAATAATAACAATACATTTCTTTTTTCTCATAATGTTTTAAATTTACTCTTATCTTTTGTGTTGTCAATATTAAAAATAGGTCAGGAAAGAAAAGTTAGGGGAAAGAATCGCAACGTTGCAGCAAATGGTTTCTCCATACGGCAAGGTGAATTTTATTTCTACTCAAGTTAAATGATTTTCCGTTTATATTTAAACTTAACGTTCTTCAATCATGTAAGGAATTTATGATTTTGTGTACTCAGAGCAAGCAAGACCTTTAATTATATCACCAAAGAAATAGTACAAGAAACAATTTATCATATACTACTATATTTTTGTTGGAATATTATATATATATTATATATATATAATATATATATATATATTTAGTTTTCCAAAAGGAAGCTTAAGAAGTCGCGATTTGGGGTAGTGTAGCAAAAATTGGCATCCAATGTGAAAACCAAAAAGACATCAAAGAAAATGAAACTTGATCAATAAATTAAAGTATACAATTTGTTTTAAATTTTTTGGTTAAAGATCGTCACTGTAATTACATTAATGAAATGTGACTTTTTTTGGAGGGGGTGAAAGAGAATATAGCACTCTAGTAGTCTACCAAAATATCCATAAATGACCCTATTTGTAAAAGTTAAATTTGACTTTTCAGACTAATAAAAATTTCAAATGGGATTATTTTACAGACAGATGCAGCTTCAGTGTTGCATGAAGCGATGGGTTACATCAAATTCTTACAAGACCAGATTCAAGTCCTTTGCTCTCCTTATCTAATCAACCATTCTCTTGTAGGTCTCTTTAATTAATGTTTTTAAATTTTTCTTGTAAAATAAATAGCTAATGATATTTCTGACGTGCTGGTGACATTTGTCAGGACGGTGGAGTTGTCACCGGAAACGTTATGCCGGCGAAGAAAGTGGGAGACTTGAGAAGCAGAGGATTATGTCTAGTACCTGTCTCCTCCACCGTACACGTGGAAAACTCTAATGGTGCTGATTTCTGGTCACCTGCTACAATGGGTCAGCCTATGTCACCGTCACTGCATCAGTAGTGATATTAGTTACTGTCCTAGCCTGAAATATATATATATATATATATATATATTAGTAGCCTTTTTGTTTTTGTTTTTGTTTTTGTTTTTTGGCTGAAGAACAACTAGTATAAGTGTTTTACAAAGTTTCGCCCATTCATTTTTTGGGTTTATCAGGGTGGTATAAAAAGGTTTAATCTTTTTTTTTTTTGAGTTTGTAAAATTAGATTGGTCCAAGTGTGTTTCTCAAAGTATCTCCGATGTCTCAAGTCGCGTTGAGCAGTGGAAATGAGAGGCTAAAGATTACTTACACACCTAAATCAATAAATCGTAGTAATGCTTACCAACCCACATCACTCACTCACTTGAGTTAAGACGTGCAAAA
>VBRH01000006.1:28554-42992 GCA_014578085.1 Cardamine resedifolia | reverse complement strand
TTTTTTTTTTTTTTTTTGAATTTATGTTAAAATATATTTAAAGAAAAATACAACGTTTGTTACATTGTAATGCATACTTTTTTTGTTTTTCCCAAACACAACTCAAAAGAAATTTTGCTATCCTTGATGTTGTCTTGCTTCAAACCACATTTGGACGATGCCACTTGCATAACTTATATGTCCTCCGCTTCTCATTGCTTAACCGGTTCCGAATATTTTTGTCAATCATCTTCACCAGCTTCTCCGTCGGTGATGGTTGTTCACCATGTCTTCTTTCATTTATTTTCCGCCAAATCGAATGGGTAGTGTTTTGGAACACATACCTTAGGATAAATGCTTTTGTTTTGTCTTGATCTCGGTCACTTATGATTGCCAGAATCTCTCGATGAATAAGGGCAGAGGAAGAAAAGATGGTCCCTTGTCTCCATCGGAAGAAAATGCATCTTGTATCCACACTTGGATTCCATTTTATCATCCTATCTCCTATTGCGAATTCTGTTCTTTGTAGCTAGCCAAGTAATGAAAGAGTACTTAGGGGTGGAGTAAGAGTATCAAATCCCTTTGTAACCCTCCATCAATGGCTTAGCAATTCGAAGTTGTGACCACATTTCCTTTGATGAGAATCTGTTTCGGTAATGATCTTTTTTCCTTTCCATATGGCCACATCTTCTTCCTCCTCCATCATGTTCAGTTTCTGTTTTCTAACTTCATCTTGGGCTTGATTTAAATCCACTTGCCTGTACTTTCGTCTTCGATTCATATAGAGCACATCGCCCACTGTGGCAAATCTATACAACCTCTCTCCCCAAGTTTTTCATAGATAGATACAGCCAAGAGGGCTCCAAATACGCTGACTTGGAAAATGAAACAAAGCCTGATCCTTTGTTTACTCCACTAGAGTCTCGCATGACCTGTCACAAATGTAAAAATCTTGAATCCAACCCTGAAATTGTAAAAAAGAATGACCTCAATGTTTTATATATACAGTTACAAAACCTTGAATGATGTTATAGTTCCATAGGAAGAAAAAAAGTCTTTGAGGATTTCATCTGTTACTCTTTTATCCACACAAGTTGTTCGAACCCTGTGACCTATTGATAGTGTGTTTTAAACCTAGCTTCACTTCAGACTCCCTCTGATACTTCTTTTTCGATTTCTTAACAAACCACTCCCTTGTCCTCAAGCTTCTTTCCGTTTAGAGCCTCTACAGCTTTCTCTGCATCCTCTGGATTATCAAAAATTTACAAAGCCATAACCTTTAGACTTTCCTTGAAGAACTTCACCATCCCTAATGATTACACAGCTCTTCGTAGGTCCAAACTCTCGAAAAATCATGTTGAGCTCTTCATCAGTCAAGGACTTGGAGACATTCTTGACATAAATAGCAGTGAACATAGCCTTTTCATTTGGAGAGTCTCTCTGAAGAAAAGGTCCAACGTATACTTGGATATATTTGGGTTATATATGTATTTTGTTTTTCTTGCTATTGAGAAGAGGTCTTAGGGAAGAAGATAAAACGTTTCCGTCATTTCCGTCATCTCACCGGTCGTTTCAGTGCTTGCACTGAAGGCCAAACAGAGCCGTTACCGCTTCTTGAATTTACCATGTCTTATTTTCGACATTGTCTTCTTCTCATCTAACTACTACAACTCTTAAGTTAACTGTCTGGTCCTTTACTAAATCCAGGTGTAACAAATTAACTCACCAAAAGAATTGTCCGGTATGATGATATGAACCAATACAACATCCAATATCGAACTATTGCTCAAGGCAGGTAAGTCTATGAACAACTTTTAAGGAGGATCATAGACAACTTTCTATTTCTAGCTACAGATAGCTCAATGTGGACTATCATGACTGCCCCAGCATAAAAGTTAAGCAATAAACAACTAGAAAGCATTGGAAAAACTGATACAAAAAGGTTGAGGAGCTTATGTTCCGGGAATATGGATCTCTTTAAGGAGCGACGATCTGGATCTGTTAACGTTAGTAAACCAACAGCAAATATGATCCACAAGTTCCTCGAGTTGATGGTTGTGGTTAACGTGGCTCTTGCGTAGCTGTTTCACAAACTCCTGAACTGAATACACGTCTCTTCCCCTCTCCAATCCAAGCCGAATGAGAAGCTTGTCGTTTTCAATCCCCGTGTGCAAACGGGAGACAAGACGGTCAATGGTGTCAAGATCTTTGTTGAGCACAAAAGTACCCTTGGCAGCAACGTTGAGCTGAGAAATGTTAGTTAACTCCTTCTTCTTGAAACTGTGAGGGAGATAAGGACTGCACAAAGGGCCTGCAACAACAAGAGCAAGTGTAGGAAGTGCATGATAGGCAATAACAGCAGCAGAAGCAGCAACAACAACAACAGAAGCAACAAGACATAAGGCAGAACCAGCTGTGGCATGGTGGAGGAGGCGGACCCGTGACTTAGATTTACGGAGACGTATGTCCAGCTTGTGCTTAAGCTGAGAGAAGCATAATTGGGTCTCTTGGAAGATGTGAGTTTCAGGAGATGAGAAAGGGTTTTCAAACGTGTCAAGCTTAAGAAAAACGTCGAATGCTAAGTTACAGAGAGATTTGTCAATGGGGACATGGGAATCACCGGGAAGGACGTGGAAAAGTTCTAAGAGTGGTGTGTAAAGGTGGTGGCGAGCGCTGTGGACGTTTTGGTAAAGATTCAAGCAAAGGCGTGTGGCGTTTTCGCTGTGTTGGAAGTAAGTGGAGACGAGACTGGTGAGTGTAGTTTTCTTGGCGTGTCTAAGAGCTTCTTGAACGGCTTCTTTGTTTGGTTTTAGCTCTTGAGAGAGAAACAGCTCGAGCTGTTCTTGTGTTGGGTCAACCACAAGAAGCCGTGAACGTATGTCGTGGTAAGAAGGGGTTTGAAAAGCGTGAGCCAACTCGTGGCTGAGGTTAAAATTGGAAGCGTTTCTGGAAGAGGAGGCCACACTCTCTGTACATTACAAATAAGAGCCAAAGACAAACTCGTTCAGGCATTTCGACAAACACATGGTGGACAATTTTCGAGAGTGAAAAGATGCATACCTGGGGAAGGATGGGGAAGAGGGTCGTCGCCGAGAGAGGTCTCCGGAGAGGCTGAGTTGAAGGAAAGACAAAGCGGCATCTAGAAGATGAACTTGATTCATCAATGGAAAATCACTGAATCACTTTTAGCTGATAACGTTGACTTTTAAGTCTCTCTACTTGGTACTCTATTGAATTGCCTCGTTATGTTTTCTACTTTTCTTTTTAGTTTAGTCATATTTGTTCTCGGCCAAGTTGTAAAACCAACGTTGATAACGGATAAAATTGTTAAATAAAAAATATATATATATATATATATGTGAGGATATTGTTTGGCTTCCAATAAAATCATGGTTATATTTGATGAAAATACATTATTACATTCTTGAAAAAAAAAAAATACATTATAACATTCAAAAATTTCCTTACTACCAAACAAGAAAAAGTAAGCTTTGTTGATTCTTGTTATTCTAATTTCCACGACCACGATAGTAACTGATGGCGGTCGTTACATTACATTACATCCACTCATTAGTCATTACATTACCAAAAATACAAATACATATATGACTCGAGTGCGCCAAGTTCCCGGGAACCTACGATCTCGCACTTGCGAGCATTCAGTTCAACAATTTTAACTTGGGCCGCAAGAAACTCCGGCTACATAACTTCCTCAACAAGTTAGAAGATGTCACTATCGTCCACGCAAACACCAACAATTTCGTGGGATCTGTTCCCAAAGTCAGCAACTTGAAGTACCTATTTGAGCTTGATCTCAGCAACAATAAGCTCTCTGGAGAGCTCTGTGTTAGAAGCTAAGAACCTCACGTTTCTGGATCTCATATTCAATTCTTTCTCCGGTTCTGTGCCTCCTCAGGTTTTCAATCTCGATCTCGACGTCTTGTTCAGAGACTTCCCAAGAATCTCGGATCCATCACTGCTCTTTACCTCACATTCGCTAACAACAGGTCACAAAAGCTCCAAACTTTTTTTAATTAAATCTATTAGGGTTTTCAAATTTTGTTTTTTTTTTTTAGCGTTACCGAATTCGAAAGTCCCAATAACAGAGCCATTTACTCGGTTTTTCTTTCACGAACTAAACAAAGTAGGTTGGTACGACGTCATATTTTTTAAACTGGTCTTTCTATATTTGGGATAACATAAATATGTTTTTTGGATAAATTAAGTATCTAAAGGTTTTATTTTTTTGGGAATTTTATGTGATGTGATGCAGATTCACGGGTCCTATTCCGGGAAGCATAGGTAACATCAAGTCCCTACAACTCCAAGTCTTTATTTTATGGACCTTGTGGCAACAATCCACACCGGATTCAACCGGATCAAGAAGGATTAGACGGCCAGGCTTTGCCATATATGGATTATATATCCGTATCTTACGACACTCTTAAGTCTTAACTCAGACCGGATTCAGAATCTCTAGCCAAAACCAAGTTGTTTATAATAATGAATAAATGATATTTATGATTTGATGACTTATTCAAAAAATGCAATACTTTTTTTGTATGTATTTAGGCGACTACAAGTAAAATAGGTTTTGCCTTGATCGTGCCGGGTTAAACCGGGTTGGTTCTTTTCAAACCCAACCGAACATGTATAGGTTATGAGTTTTGCCATTAGTATAAAGTAACCATTAGAGTCAAAATTTTGAGAGAAGTAAGACAGAGGTTACAACAAACACAGAAAGCCCAATTTGGGTCGGTTTGGTAGATGGATGACCATAGCCTTTGGTCGCTTCAGCGGTTAGTTTTGCAATCATCATTAGCTTCGAATCCATTTTAGGCTCTTCTTGCTTCTCACACGTCCCATACGGCATGTTCTCCTGCACACACAACACACACAAAAAAACGTGTTAAATAACATCTTTTGTAACATATAATAAGCAAAATCTATAAAGTTACTCCATATATAATCCATAGAAGACTAACCTTACAAGCGGCTATATCGTCACACCCGCATGCTGAGTGACCATTTGCGACATCTACTGCTTTCGGAGCTCCTCCACCATCACTTCTCTAAACCACAAATATACATTAAAATTACTCATATGTAACATAAATTAACCGGATCAAATCTCACCAAAACCGGACCACATTATACTACCTTGTAGAAATCGACTGCAATGAAGTTAGGCCAGCGTCCCGAGACTTCTTGACATTTCTTGATGGTGTCAAGAAGAGGAGCAGAGTTCTGCTTACAAGATCCGATCAAATCCGCAGTATCTGGGAAATAGTTTACTAGAACAAGTGATCTCGATTTATCCCCCATTGCAGTTGATTCCGGTCTATTGGTACAAACTCCAGCTCTCATCCCTCCATTTCCATCTACAAAATCATAACATTCTATCAATTTCATATATATAATAATGATAGTATTATGATGTCCAATATATTTGGACTACTCACATTGATTCTCTACCACGTATCTCCATAGAAACGCGATTCCCTCGGATGCCTCTTTATGAGGACTGGACGTGAAAACTAACATCCGTTGGTTTTTTCCTACCATATCATCTAGGGTTGGCCAATCTTCTCCGTTCTTAGGCATTCTTGAAACCGGAAACATGAACCTTCGTAATCCGGATGCATCAAACACTTTGGTTAAACCGTTAGGTGATTTTACGTAGTCCTCGAGGATAAGTGTCACAACCACATCCTTGTTCTTTTCTAGAAACACTTGAAACTCCTTTAGAATGTTAACCGCCGGTTGCTACATATATATACAAAGAAAAACCAAATTATAAATGTTTTCGACATTGGATAGATCGAATTTTATGTTAATCTATTGAACTTACGAAAGCCGTGTAGTTGAAGCAATTGCCGCCGTACGAATGGCAAAGCCAAACATCGTTTTGAAAGTCGTACATGTCAAGCATAAACCCTCTAACACCATTCTGTAAAGATAAAGATACGAATCAAACTAGCTAGAGAATGAAAACTTTTTGGAATGGGTTTAAGATGATGATGATCAAGAATAATATTTACAATGAGCTGGCTTGTGATTGAATCTTGTTGGTTCGAAGGAGCAAGAATCATTGAGCCTGTGCCTGATTTTGCACCAATGCGAGCAAACGAGTTGTGAGTTGTTAACCACGAGTACTTGTTGAAAGGCAACCCTTTTACCTTTTGAACACATAACATGAAAATGATCAGTCGACTAATCAAACATTAAAAATCTAAATGATTACATTAAAAGCAAAGAAAAAAGAAGAAACCTTGGAGGTGGGGTTAATGGGTTGCATTCGGGAGCATCTAGGTCGGAAATTATTGCTAGATAGACAAGATTCGCAATGTAATCCCGCATCACAATTCTTGCTTACAATGCATGTTTCTCCTTCCTACCAATTCAAAACAATAAGATAAATTCAACCGAAACTCACGATTCAAATAGGGGTTTTAGATTAGACATACCCATTTATGATCAATTCTTAATCATTTTAATAAGGAATTGTTCAGGTTTAGTTACCTTGAGGGCAGAGGAAGGGCTAAGGATAAGAAAACATGGAATGAGAAGAGTTATTAGAAAGAAGGAGAATCTCTGAAACATTGTCTTCTTTCTCGCCACAAAATCCCATAAAATTTTCAACAAGAGTAAAACCCAAAGATTTTGGGAGAAAGCAACTGCTTTGTAAACTCCATAAGCCTTTCAACCTGTGATTTGCATTTGAGAAAACATGTCTAAATTTATCTATTCATACAAATAAAAGAAGGGTATTGCGGGCATCACGGAGACAAATGATGGTATTAATAGCTGATATTCAACATGCCATTTCTTGTAAGAAACTAATGGTAGTTTTTTGCTTTTAACAAAACGAATATTTAGCCAAAGATTAAAGAAATAGAATGAGACCGGCATCATTATCATATAATAAAATATCATCAAGTTACCAGTACCATGCCAGCTGCCTTTTTTGAAAGCACTATAATCTTATGAAAATTACGTTTATGCAGCTGGTCCGGATCAATCATAGAACATAATTAACCTCACATGAGAGAAAATCATATAATATAGTATTTGATAAGATAATATAATTCCATATTATATTGTCCTTAATTATATCTAGTATGATATTTAGGTGTCCGCATGTTAGCGTTTTATGATGGGAAAAGGAAAAAAGAGAATCATAAATTAAAGTAGTGTTTTCATTGGCGAGGAAAGAGACAGTCGCAGTGGTTTGATATAAGATTATAGACAAAACTGAAATGACGTCGTCGACTATCAGCCGCTACAACATATAGGCAACATAGCTTAAATGATTAGAGAGGAGATACTTTAGTTAAATAAATCTTGGAGAATTGTCATATACTTCAGAGAAATGCGAAGAATGCGAGCAAGGAACAAAGGCCTAGTACTATCGGGTTGAAGGAATATGATCTAAAAAGAACGAGATTATTATAATCAGTCACATTTGCGATAGAGTATTTGTAGTGTACCATGAATGGAAGATTAGTATATTAGAACAGGCCAATTAGGTGAGAATGGAATATCAAAATTAGGGTTTTGTCTCATTGTATTGATAATATTATGGTTTCTAGTAAACAAATTTGTATCTCATGATATGAAACGCGTGAAAACCAAATCATGTGAAGAGATAAAGATAGCCACTTGAAAGTGTAGAAAAAGACTTCAAATTAATAGACCATTGCAATCATTATGTTTATGTTATACATAAATAAA
The DNA here is from genome assembly GCA_014578085.1 of Cardamine resedifolia. Taxonomy (NCBI): domain Eukaryota; kingdom Viridiplantae; phylum Streptophyta; class Magnoliopsida; order Brassicales; family Brassicaceae; genus Cardamine; species Cardamine resedifolia. The sequence continues at coordinate 35,279 of VBRH01000006.1, read as the reverse complement.
AAGAAGGTTTAATTTGAACGAAATATACTATTCTTTTAATGCAAATAAAGTTAGTGCAGAAATGTCTTATCTTTTCATGCAAATAAAGTTAGTTTTCACAAAAGTTAAAAAAAAAATTGTTATTTTGCAAAGCCGAACTTAAGTATTATATATAGAAAAAAGTGTTATACTAATTGAGAAATAGAACAAAATACTATATTTGTATGGGTGTAATTAAACAATTTAACGAACTTGTGGATGAAAACGTAAGAAATGATAAATTACGGGATCATAGTTTTTGGCTCATTCTTTCTTTCTCTCTCCGTCTCATTGTCACTGACTGCTCTCTGCCTTCCACTGTCATTTTCTCAGGCGACTTCTCATTGACGTTTCATAACGCTCTCTCTGTCTCTCTTCCTCTGTTCTTTGGCCATGGTGGTTTATAAGCAAGCTCTCTTGCTCGCATTCTTCGCATTTCTTGGATTCCAGTACTTACCTTTACTAACCCAAGCAGGTTTGTCTCTTTCCACATTCCTTCATCTAAATCTTCCTTGAAAAATCTTCTTCCAGTGGTTTGATTCGTAACTAGCATTCACTTGTTCGAGTCTTGATTAGGAGTAAAACAAACTGATATCAATCTTTATATCTGAAAGTTTTAAGCTTTTGGGGTTTTACGAATTTCGATGTGCATTCCTTTTAAGTGTTTTGCTCATCAGTGTTTTGGGTTTCTTTTTGTTTCTAATTTGTGGTGAATTAGTTGCTTAAATTCGAATTCTTGGATGAGCTTTTCGATTTATCTTCATGAAGAAGAAAGAAACTCTTGAGAATCTGAAGCAATGTTATGTGATCTTCTTCATTAATAAGAATTTACTTAATTGTATTTACAGGTTGTCCATTGGACTTGACTTCATCCAACTTCACTCTCGTTGCTTCCGTGTGCTCCAACAATACCAATAGAGCCAAATGCTGCCGCTACATGAACGCTTTCGTTGCTGTATCTGTAGCTCGCTTTGCAAACTATACAACAGATCTTGGAGTTACTTCAGATTTGACTGAAATCTGCGTTACTACCATCTCTAGAACCATGGAGCTATATGGTATCCCAAGAAATGCAACTATCTTCTGTGGATTAGGAACCAAGATTCTTGTTAACTACGATTGTGAAGATCTTACTACTGTACCACAAATGCTTCAGTCCACAATGTTTGGAGATGTTTCTAGAAACTGCAAGCTTCCGCTTTCACCGGGAAATCAATGCAGGAATTGCTTGAATTCTGGTATCAGCTACCTTCGAAGTCTCGTTGGTGGAGAGAATAGCATCAAACTTAGTACTTGTCGAGATGCAACGTATGCTGCATTGGCAAGCCAGGTTGACAATTCATCGGCTCTTGAACTCGCTAGCTGCTTCTTTAATGTGCCTGAGCTTAGCCCCACTCCAGGTAATACACAGTTTTGTGTGTCATATTGCTATTCATGGAGTTTAGAATCTAGTCATTGTTTCTATGTTGGAAAGATTCTAGACAGATCCTGTATATTTTAGTGTTTCCTGGATAATCTTCTTAGTATCAGATTTGGAATGGATTATTTGTTTCTCTTTCTGATATTCTTGATATCTTTATTCAGAGACGTCACTGAGCCCAGAAGCTTCTCCAAGTCCAGTGTTAGCTGATAGTCCAAGCAGTGATAATCTTGTTTTGTCTCCAATTAAAAGTCACCATCGATATCACTTGACAGTGGTTCCAGCTATTGGGATCGCTGTTACAGTTTTTGCTCTTGTGATGCTCATAGTCCTAATAGTTCTTATCCAAAGAAAAAAACGGGAACTTGATGACTCCAATACCATGGATTGTAATATAAAGACATTTCCTTCTCCCCGCCCAAGGTCGATGAGTCATGAAGGTGCAAAGTTCTTCTGATGGTACACTTACAAGAGATGTTAGATCATTTAAAAGAAATTTGTGGTTAATTTTTGCAGGTAATTCGTCTGCTTTTCGAAAATTCAGCTATAAGGAGATGAGGAAAGCAACTGAAGATTTCAACACTGTGATTGGTCGTGGGGGATTTGGGACTGTTCACAAAGCTGAGTTCAGTAATGGGTTGGTTGCAGCTGTAAAAAGAATGAACAAGAGCTCTGAACAAGCAGAAGATGAATTTTGTAGAGAGATAGAGCTTCTTGCCAGGCTGCATCACCGCCATCTAGTTGCTTTGAAAGGGTTTTGTAATAAGAAGAACGAGAGGTGAATAATTACACTTTTGCTTCACTTGTGTGTTAAAGATGTAGGATTTTTCATCTAACCTGATAATTCCAGGTTCCTTGTCTACGAGTATATGGCAAATGGGAGCCTGAAGGATCATCTACACTGTAAGCTCATCATTTGCAGATTTTCTTGCTATGTTGTAGACTTGACTTGAGAATCCTGACCGTTGTTCTTCGTCTCTATGCAGCCATGGAAAAACCTCCACTTAGTTGGGAAACAAGGATGAAAATTGCAATCGATGTGGCTAATGCTCTGGTAAATTTCTAAAGCCTCTTATCTACATTTTTTCATATATTGTATTACTGTTCTTAGTTTTTGGCTAAAAATATTCGTCCTTTCCTCCAGGAATACCTTCATTTCTACTGTGACCCTCCTCTTTGTCACAGAGACATTAAGTCAAGCAACATATTACTAGACGAGAACTTTGTTGCTAAGGTGCGTCTGCATCCTATCGCATGAACTGGCACATTAACTTTTCTATTTGCTTCACCTCTTGAGGAAATTGATTTGTGGGGTTTTGCGGTGCAGCTTGCAGATTTTGGCCTTGCGCATGCTTCTAGAGATGGTTCCATTTCTTTTGAACCTGTTAATACTGATATCCGTGGAACTCCAGGTCAGGATACAACCAAAACAACTACCCTTGAAAGTTGAAATGTTGAGCAAAATCTTAAACCGTGAGCTTTGAGTTTCAGGCTATGTAGATCCGGAGTACGTTGTAACACAAGAACTGACAGAGAAGAGCGACGTGTACAGCTACGGAGTGGTGTTGCTAGAGATCTTAACTGGGAGAAGAGCGGTTGATGAAGGTAGGAACCTGGTAGAAATGTCTCAGCCTTTACTGGTTTCAGAATCAAGACGCATAGATTTGGTGGATCCGAGAATCAAAGACTGCATAGATGGAGAACAGCTTGAAACAGTAGTGGCGGTTGTGAGATGGTGCACAGAGAAAGAAGGCATGGCGAGGCCATCTATCAAGCAAGTCCTGAGGTTGTTGTACGAAAGCTGTGATCCGTTGCATCTTGGGCTTGCAATGGCGGTTGAGGAGGACAAAGGACGGTCGCTGAGAGGTGACTCAGGGTTTCAAAGTGGAGACATCCGTGGCTTGGCTTCTTCCTCTAGTACTACTTCAAGGTCGCATTGTAGCCGGAGTTTTCTGCTTGAGACTGGCTCTCCTCACTCTCCACCAAATGGTCTCTCTTTTTGAGTCAAGTCACATTTTTTTTTTCTTCTAGAAATTTGGTACTTAGATGATCCAAACTGTTTTCTAATTGTAATTTTGAGAGATAAATATGTTTTCTAACCAAGGAAGACTGATTCATTGCCAGACTCAGTAATGGCTGAACCCAAGTAATGACAGAAGAGAACCAAATCGCTAATACAAAGTCAAGACATATATATATATATAAACAACAATGTCTTTTAGAAACCCCAACAACAAGAATAACACAAAAACAGAGGATGATCTAAACCTAGACTAGTGATGGTCAGGATACAAAATGTCGTTTATTATTCATAATGAAAACTCTCCTACTCTGTAACCTAGATTTTTCACTCAATAAAATTCTCTTAATCTCCTGTACAGGTAGCACTATCTCCTATTACATAAGTACCAAGCTACGCAGTCTGGTTTGATCTCTCTTCTTGTTGCTTCACCATGGACCGGTTAGTGTCCTTCTCAAGCATTGCCTTTTGCTGCCCCATGGTTGCTTGGTCGTTTCCTTCAGCTGCCAATTTCAAAAGCTAGAAAGTTAACAGCACAATCAAAAAGGCTTTTCATAAAGAAGAAGCATAGAATATTGAAAACTATTTAGAGTTTGAGCTGCAGTTGTGGAAATACTTGATTATGACCAACATAAACTATTAGACCAACAATTTAAGTTTGGTCTCTTGCTGCTGTGCTACAGAGTCAAGGGTTTGTGCATGAACTAATGAAAATACTAAATCCTTAAATAGTTACCTCATTCTTCTGCATTTCCACCATTTCAGCCTGCAACATAGGGGAAGCTCAGTTTCAGAACCAAGTCCTAAATTCTGAAAGGGAGAAACAGAAAACAAAAGAAGACGTCGTATATATCGAAAACTGAAAGAAACCTGTTTTCTCTGCAATTCTTGATTCACTTTCTTGAGCTTTTCAATTTCGGCTTCCAGTTCCAATGTATAAGCCTGCAATTAAGAGAGAACGAAGAAAAAATAAAAACATAATAAAACATCTTAATACTACAAGTGGTTCAGGACAGAAGAAATCTTTGCTGATTTTATGTTTTTGTCTAATTCAGTTTTGCAAAAGATAAGACCAACATAGTCAAACCAAACAAAAGGGGTTATATAACAGTTTGCTTAGATTAATAATACTCACCTGTTTTCGAGCTCTTGATCTAGCAGCTGATTCTCTGTTCTTGATCATTCTCCTCTGCCTCCTCTCGATGACCTTCTCTAGACCTGTATTGCTTCTACGTCCTCGATTAAGTACATATGGAACTGGTGACAAAGAATTATTTTCTGCGCTGCTTGTCCCTGGAGAAGTTGCAGCAACAGTGACCCCGCCTCCTCCGTAACTAGCTAATCCATTATTATTGTTGATGGAATTATTTGCAGCCCCACCAAAACCTTTGCTGACTATACTCACAGGCGAAGCAAATGCTACGTTTGCTTGTTTAGGAAAAATGGTTTGAGGCAGCCGCTGTTGCAGATGCTGCTGCTGTGGATGCTGCTGATGTGGCTGATTCAGCGGCTGCAACTGCCGTTGTTGCTGCTGCTGTTGCTGCAGCAAGTGCTGTTGTTGTTGCTGCTGCTGCTGTTGCTGTTGCATTGTTCCTCCCACTTTGAGCCCTAAACCAGGTGGCTGATTCAAGATCATAGAATCATTATTACCATTGAAGGATATGCTATTTTGATTTGGCTGACCAAACCCAAAACCTAAGCCGCCAGCAGCACCGTTGTTCCCATAAAACCCATTGTTATTGTTTCCGTTGACCTGACCCATATGTTGAGTGCAATTATCTTCTCTTACAACCCCCGCGCGGAACAGAAACTCTTCAAGAGTAGTTTCCCCTAAAGTCTGTTGCCTCCCAGGAGGCACATTCGACTCACCACCAACTCCGCTGCTACCTCCCATATTACCATTTTTACTGTCCTTGGTGATCAAACATTTCCACACCTCATCAACAGTCTTCTGGCTAATCGTTCTAGGCAATGTCAACGAGCCTTGCCTCTGGAGATTCCCACCAGGGATACCAGCACCTGGTTGTGCTACCACTGTAGCAGCTGAAGAAGTCACCATGGCCAAGGCCTGAGCTTCCTCAGCAGTCCATATGCTTTTCAAGAGTTCATCCATGTTCATCGACCCAAAATCTTTTCCCGGTCCACCAAGTGTGCTCTGAAGCTCATCAAAGGTTAGGGAATAGACTGAGGACTGCCTCGCCAAGGGCATGACACTACCCATTGGCTTCATCTGGTTACTCCCTTCTCCTCCAGGAGGAGCACCACCACCACCTAAGTTGTTGAAATTGATGTGAGTTCCCATATTCTTTGTCTTCACTCCTTCTAGCTTGCTTTTGAGAGGTAAAACAACAAGAAAATCCGAGCCAAAAACAAAGCAGTTAGAGTGGATTACACAATGCCAAGAATCCATGAAACAGATAATGCCAAGGAAATTAGAAAGGAGTGAGCTGTGTACACCTATAAAAGAAAGAAAACCAAAGCGAAACTGGACAAAACCACATTAATGTGTGTTTACAAATGTAAAAGCACAGTAAAGTGAATTAATAAAGGTCAGATCTTTGGATAACGTTTACAAAAAAAAAAACGTAAATTTGATGACTTTTTGAGGAAAATGAATTCACACCACATACATAACCAAACATGAGCATATCAGCAAAATTATAAGGATCATTTGAAAAGATTACTTGTAACAAATTGGATACTTCAAATTCAGAAATTATAAACAAGCGAAGTAAAGAAAATGCCGAAATGATACAACTTAAATCAACTCGATTGCTATAAACATTTCATGAAAATTCAACAATGAATCCCAAAAAAAACCCAACAAGCATGAAAAGGATATATTCCAGATTCCTTAGGAAAAGCAAAACGATCGAATAAAAAAAACCATTTAGAAAAAGGGAAACAAAAAAAAACCTAATAGCAACAAGAATCAGATCGATTAAAATCAAACAATTTGGTCGTGAAGAGTCCAATTTCACTATAAAAAAAAAAAGTTACTTTGTTCACTATTTGTCTATGTGAATCATAAACGGAACAGATGATAAGCAGAAAAAAAACAAGAACAATTGGCGAAGTGGATGATCCGACAAAGACAGATCCAGAAATCATAAACTGATAGTAAATAAAAGATAAAAGGAGGTTAAATAATATGTGTTACCTAATTAATTTCTTGAAAATTAGATTATCGACTGCGAAAACTCCAGAGAAGCTACGGGGAGAGACGACAAGTGTGTTGCTGCCGCCTTGACACGAGCAGCCATTTTA
>VBRH01000005.1:173985-185984 GCA_014578085.1 Cardamine resedifolia | reverse complement strand
TATTTCTCATATAAGAATTTTTGGTTGTGCGGTGTACGTGCCTATAGCACCACCACAACGTACAAATATGGGACCACAAAGAAGGTTGGGAATATATGTTGGTTATGATTCTCCATCAATTATACGGTACCTAGAACCACAAACTGGAGACGTATTTACGGCACGTTTTGCCGATTGTCATTTTGATGAGAAAGAATTCCCGGTTCTAGGGGGAGAAAATAAACAAGTAGGAAAGGATATAAAATGGTGTGTACCATCTCTGTTACATCTTGATCCTCCTACAAAACAGTCAGAACTAGAAGTTCGACGAATTATGCATTTGCAGAGTATAGCAAATCAGCTACCTGATGCATTTGCAGATACCAAGACGATAACTAAATCACATATACCAGCTGCAAATGTTCCTGCACGAATTGAGATTCCAAAAGTAATTGGAGGTGCAGAGGATACACGTGATTCTAGGACACGCTTGAAGCGTGGCAGACACGTTGGTTCTAAGGATAAAAATCCTAGAAAGAAAAGGGAAGTTGAAAAGCATGATACACCTGAAATGGTAGAAAATTTTTTAGAAGAAACGGATCATGAGTCAAATGATAAGGCAAAACATGAGCCTGAAGGAAATCATGAGATTTTTATCAACTATATCCATAATAGAAAGATATGGAATCGAAATGAAATGGATAATATTGATGACGTTTTCTCATACATTGTGTAAAAGGAAATAGATGAGGAAAACGATGATCCAGAACCAAAGCGTGTATATAAATCTCAAAAGAGACATGATTGGATCAAATGGAAAGATTCAATACAAGTTGAACTCGATTCACTCAATAAACGAAATGTATTCGGACAAATTGTACTCACACCTGAGAATGTGAGACCGGTTGGATACAAATGGGTTTTCGTTAGAAAACGAAATGAGAAAAACGAGATTATGAGATATAAAGCTCGTCTCGTAGCCCAAGGATTTTCTCAAAGATCCGGGGTTGATTATGAGGAAACATATCCCCCCGTTATAGATGCAATAACGTTTAGATTCCTAATGAGTCTAGCGGCTGACAAAAATCTAGAGATGCATCTCATGGATGTCGTTGCAGCATACTTGTACGGATCATTAGATACTAATATCTATATGAGAATTCCCGATGGGTTTAAGATGCATGAACCGTTAAAATCAAAACCCAAAGAGTTATGTGCAATAAAATTGCAAAGATCATTATACGGGCTAAACCAATCTGGACGTATGTGGTATAATCGTCTCAATGAGCATTTAACCAAAGAAGGATATATAAACGATCATATATGCCCATGTGTTTTCATCAAGAAAATAACATCCGAATTTGTGATTATCGCGGTGTATGTTGATGATCTAAATATAATAGGAACTCAAGGAGAAATACAAAAAGCCGCAGATTACTTAAATGGAGAATTTGAGATGAAAGATCTAGGAAAGACAAGGTATTGTCTTGGATTACAAATTGAGCATTCCCAAAAGGGTATATTTGTACATCAATCCACATACACCAAAAGAGTGTTAAAACGTTTTAATATGGATAAGGCAACTCTCCTTAGTACTCCGATGGTCTCTAGATCACTTAATGTTGAAAGTGATCCATTTCGACCGTTTGAGGAAAATGAAGAGATATTTGGTCCTGAAGTACCGTATCTAAGTGCACTTGGAGCTCTTATGTATCTTGCAAATTGCACCCGACCTGATATCTCATTTTTTGTTAACCTTTTGGCCAGATTTAGTTCCTCTCCCACACAAAGACATTGGAATGGAATTAAACATATCTTCCGTTATCTTCAGGGAACTACTGATTTAGGATTATTTTATTCTAAAAATTCAAATGGTCAAATGGTTGGTTATGCAGATGCAGGATATTTATCAGATCCACACAAAGCTCGATCACAAACAGGATACGTATTCACGATCGGAAGCACTGCTATATCTTGGCGTTCTCAGAAGCAGACACTAGTGGCGACTTCTTCAAATCATGCTGAAATCATCGCACTCCATGAAGCGAGTAGAGAATGTGTATGGTTGAGATCAATAAGCCATCACATCCAATCAAGCAGTGGAATTCAAGTAAACACGGAGCCAACTATCTTATATGAAGATAATGCTGCATGTGTCGCTCAAACAAAGGAATGATATATCAAAAGTGATAGAACCAAACATATTCCTCCGAAGTTCTTTTCATACACTCAAGAACTTGAGAAGACTAAAGAAATTGAAGTCAAGTATATTCGATCGTGTGACAATGCCGCAGATCTCTTCACGAAATCACTACCTACCACTATTTTCAAGAAACATGTCCATAACATTGGAATGCGTCATCAAAGAAATTTACAAGGTGACACCTGATCATTCGAGGGTGAGTTTGTGTGGTTGTACTCTTTTTACCTACTATGGTTTTCCCACTGGGTTTTCCTAGAAAAGTTTTTAATGAGGCAACGAAGATATAACGCAAAGACGATAGTGACACTGGTCTCCAAGGGGGAGTGTTGTGAAAGTCAAAAGTTGCGACTGATGCAACTTATCAATATTTTCAGCCGCCATTCGTAAATTAATTGTGGAGCTCATAGTCACTATGCATCATAGTAACTTACTTTTATTTCTCTATATATACGATCGAATTCGATCATTTGTAATTACATCTTAACGCAACATCTTCTGAAAGTCTCTCTCTATCTCCTCTCTATTATCAGTATCCCGATCTTTCACGAGTAATAAATTTTCGCCTTTATTAATAATAATTTATTAATAATTTTATGATAATATATATAGTTTTTTATAACAAAATCTATATATTTTACCTTTTTAAAATTTATTTTCATGTGAGGAATAAGCGTGTGTCCCCATCAGTCTTCCATGGTTGAAAAGAATAGAAGTAAGTAATTGGAAGTTGTTGTCGAATCCAATAAAATTTGAACGATACAAGAAAAATTAGCATATCTCATACACAATTATCCATGATTATCTATTTATCTCCAAGTATCCATCCAACTTCACTAACCAATAGATCTGGTTTCGACACACCAACAATCTTATATTTATCCCAAAAAAAAAAAAGAGTCGTATTAGTTTGTTCTTTTTTGGTACGGCAAAAACTTTAGTCACGAAATCAATGGATAGCGACATTGGGGTGAGCCTTGTTAGAAAAGCGTGCCCCCTTTATCTACGGCTCTCTCTCTCTCTCTTTGACTACTGATTCCGATTCGGAAAAATATTATGGATTCTTCCTCCGCCGCACGCCGCCGCATCAACGCTATCCACTCCCATCTCGCCACGTCTTCTCGCTCTTCCCCTCTCCTCCGTTCCAATCCCACCGCCGGCGAGTTCTGTCTTGGTCCGTATTCCTCATCTCTCTGATTTTACTAGTATCTTCTTCCTCTCGCTGCTGATTCCTTTTTTTTTCTTTGTTTGTGTGTGTATTCTGATCACAATCAGATAATGGCTTTAGTGTTGTTCTTCCTGAGAAATTGAATACTGGCAATTGGAATGTCTACAGGTTTTCTTCTCTGCTTCTCTTTTTTCATTCTCATTCTCCTTCTCTGTCTATCAATTTTTTTTTTTTGTTTCTCTTTGATTTCAATGTCTTCAGATCTGCAAAATCTCCGTTCAAGCTCGTTAGTAGATTCCCTGATCATCCTGACATCGCCACTCTCCATGACAACTTTGAGTATGAAACCTCCTTCATATTCTTCTTTATCTTATTATATATCGATTTTAGTCAATCTCTCTGATTACTACTGTTCTGTGAATATGTAGGCATGCTGTTCATGATTTCCGGGATTACAAATATTTAGGAACTCGTGTTCGAGTCGACGGAACTGTTGGAGAGTGAGCTGCTAACTTTACTTAGATTATGTATTTGCTTTCTGCAACTCTTGTTTTCTTTTGGAAGCTATTCTCTTATTACTTGACTCTGCTTTACTCTTCTTTAGCTACAAATGGATGACATATGGAGAAGTTGGTACCGCAAGAACTGCTCTAGGTTCTGGTTTAGTTCATCACGGAATCTCTATGGTAAATGTTCTAACTCTCTTGCTCCATTCAAATTGGTTTTTGCAGCTGCCTCAGGTCTCTATTTTTATTCTACCAGGGATCATCTGTTGGAATTTACTTTATCAACCGTCCAGAGTGGCTCATCGTTGATCATGCGTGTTCTTCTTATTCTTATGTATCTGTTCCTTTGTATGATACTCTTGGTAAGTATCTGGTTTAGGCATATTACTTCTGTTGCACATTTCTTTCGGATCTTCTAATTATGCTCTTCTTTTTGCTCAAGGTCCTGATGCTGTCAAATTCATTGTCAATCATGCAAATGTGCAAGCCATATTTTGTGTGGCAGAGACTTTAAACTCCGTAAGTTCATCAATCTGCTGCTTCAGTTTCCTTCTCTTTTTAAATGCTTACTTGGGTGATAGTGATATGTTGCTGCTTGTTTCCCTATCGAGTGCTCGTACTATTGCTCAATAATCGTTTTTCTGATTTTTTTTTGTGTGGTTTACTGTTTGCTTATCGCTGGAGCTTGCAGTTACTTAGCTGCTTGTCTGAGATGCCAAGTGTACGCCTGGTGGTGGTATGAAGAAACCTCATTGATTACAGCTTTAGTATTGCGACTACAGTTTTCAAATTAATTTTCTCTTCTCTCTGTTTGTGATACTTCCCATGGACCAAGTAGGTTGTTGGAGGGTTGAATGAATCTTTGCCTTCGCTTCCCCCATCAACAGGAGTGAAAGTTGTAGCATATTCGATGTTACTAAATCAGGTACTCGACACTCTTCTCTTTTTATCTGCTCTATGCAATATCTGTTGTCTGAAGTTAAGCTGGATTAAGGACATTCTGTCGTTTAAGATGTTGCAAGTTCTTACCAGTGCTATAATCTGTCATCTTTTGTTTCTTACCAACCCATGTTTCATCAACAATTATACAACACTGGGCACATACTTATAATTCGAAATCATTTTATATCAGGACCACGCCTATACCTTACCCATATATCTCATCGTAGTTTTCTCATTGAGATATTATAGTCACCTAGGAAGCACGGGGACGTCATTTTATTACCGTCTCCCGTCCCAGTTTTCGCATGGGTACGGCTACGGCATGGGGACGGTGTGGGGACGTTTCCGGTGTGACTATTAGTCACCCTGTATCTTTCTGACTGATAGCACCACAGTTTTGGTACATGTTGGTTTCATTGTTTTCTGACCAAATAAATTTGTTTCAGGGTCGCAGTAACCCTCAGAAATTTTTTCCACCAAAACCCGATGATGTTGCAACCTTATGCTATACAAGTGGAACAACTGGGACCCCCAAGGTTTTGCTTACTTGAAATCTTATTGGTCTTTAAATCTGGGATAGTACTGTTCTCTGTTTCATATTTACGCAGTCTATAAGACTATAACATCTAAACTACTGTTTATGTTATATTGTATGTCTCCCTGGCGTGCTCTTCTTGTGGATGAAATATGTTAAAGGGAGTCGTATTAACTCATGCGAACTTGATTGCAAATGTTGCTGGGTCCAGTTTTAGTGTGAAATTTTTCTCTTCAGATGTGTAAGTGCTTTGCGTCTTTCTCCCAATAGTAAACAAATTTACTACATTTACACTATCTCCAATTCTTAAAATTCCCCTTTTTTAATATGGTCTTTGTTTCAGTTAAATTATCAGTAACAAAAAATTTAATCTCTTCTACTTTCCAGTTACATTTCCTATCTTCCGCTGGCACACATTTACGAACGAGCAAATCAGATCCTAACAGTGTACTTTGGAGTTGCTGTTGGATTCTACCAAGGGGTTGGAAACTGAACTTTCTCCTTTTAGCCAACTATTTGGCATAAGTTGGTTTCTAAACGTGAAGGCAGAATGTCTGGAATTTATTTATATACTTGCTCTGTCTCCATCGTAATGCTTTTGATAATCATCTACTGGTTTGCATTAAGAAACCATGATAGACCTGTGCACCTGTGATCTGGACTTTCCTTATACCCCACACCAACATGCCCCCACCCTCAAATCCTTTTCTATTGATTTGATTGGACGTACTACTTCCGAAATTCTGCAGGACAATATGAAGCTACTGGATGATTTGGCTACTCTGAGACCGACTGTATTCAGCAGTGTCCCTCGATTATACAATAGAATCTATTCTGGGTAATAATGGCTTCAATTTATTGATATGCATTCTCTGCTGCTTTTGGTGATTAATTGAATTTAAGGTAAAATTGTTGTTGCCAGTATCATTAATGCAGTAAAAACCTCTGGTGGGCTGAAAGAGAGGCTCTTCAATGCTGCCTATAATGCAAAGAAGCAGGCTCTCTTGAATGGTAGGTCCTGTAATGCATGTTAACTTTATTTGCGCATAATAGGCTTTTTAGATTGAAAGCAGCCTATGCAATTTTGTAGCTTTATATTGTAATTTTGTGAGACAGCTCAGAATTTTGATTACTGTTGACTCGTAAGAATTGATAAAAAGATTTCATTTATACAGTTTGGGACTTGATTTCCTTTGTATGGGTACTGTTGGTTCAGGAAAGAGTGCTTCTCCCATATGGGACAGGTTGGTATTTAATAAGATAAAGGACAGACTTGGAGGGCGGGTTCGTTTTATGACGTCTGGGGCTTCACCTCTGTCTCCTGAAGTGATGGAATTTTTGAAAATGTAAGTTTAATGCTTTTAAAAGATTGCGTTCTGTCATATTATACAATAGACTTCATCCTCAAGAATGAACACTTTTCAGTCCCCAGCAACCCTCTCTCTCCCTAGCTCATGCATTATTACACTGGCTTTGGTTTCCCATAACTTTTTTTGACATTAGCTTGTCATTTAAAAAAAAATCTTTTTGACTTAATCTTGTCATATGTCTACTCCAGATGCTTTGGAGGAACAGTAACAGAGGGATATGGAATGACCGAAACATCTTGTGTTATAAGTGGCATGGACGAGAGTGATAACCTCACTGGACATGTTGGCTCTCCTAATCCAGCGTGTGGTGAGCTTTTTACTAACTCTGCGATAAGATAAGTAGAGTAATTTGCAACTAAATATACAATTTATATTACTATGGGATTTAACATGCATTCCTTTTTCAGAAATAAAGCTTGTGGATGTCCCGGAAATGAATTATACATCAGCCGATCAGCCTAATCCCCGCGGCGAAATATGTGTTAGGGGTCCTATCATATTTAGAGGCTATTACAAAGATGAAGTTCAAACGTATGCACATTTATTGCATTGCAAGTTCCTCTTTCACTAACCAAGAGTACCAAAATTTTAATATTTTCAAGAAAGCGTATTATTTTCAGGAGAGAGGTGATTGATGAAGATGGATGGCTTCACACTGGAGATATAGGTCTGTGGCTGCCGGGAGGACGTCTAAAAATTATTGACAGGTTTTTCCCAAATCACTTGATTGTTATCCAATGTTTCATTAGTAAAGTCAGATACGGTGGCTCACATAGAGTAAGCCTGCTTTTTCATCTGTATTTTCTCACCCCATCAATAGAGTTTACTTCTTACTGATGACACAAACACTAAAGAATATTTTCAAAAATCTAGGGAGTGCAAAGCTCTAGTCTTCCAAGATGTGCTACTTTTTCTAAGCAACTTTTTGGTATCTTTTGATTTGAGAATCATCTTACTAAAATTTCCTCATTGTTTGAATAGGAAGAAGAACATCTTCAAATTGGCACAGGGGGAGTATATAGCTCCAGAGAAAATCGAAAACGTCTATGCGAAATGCCAGTTTGTGAGCCAATGCTTCATATATGGTAGAGAAAACAAAATTTCGTAAATTTTTTTGTTTAGTATTGCTTAATTCTTTCCCTATCTCACCTGTTTCCATATATCAGGTGATAGCTTTAATTCATCATTGGTCGCTGTTGTATCGGTTGATCCAGATGTGCTGAAAGCCTGGGCTGCTTCAGAAGGCATTAAGGTGATATAACTTCCTTCACCAAATTCTCTCAATGTAAGACTAAAAAGAGTAACTTTATACTAATATTCTAAATGCAGTACGGAGATCTGAGAGAATTGTGCGTTAACCCGAGAGTGAAAGCAGCAGTACTATCTGACATGGACACTGTTGGAAGGGAAGCTCAGGCAATGCATCTCAGAAACATTGTTTTGATTATTTATTTCATCTTAGTTAATATCCTCAAAGACGCGATCTCTGACTTAGATAAAAAAAATTTGATGCAGTTGAGAGGCTTTGAGTTTGCAAAGGCGGTGACATTGGTGTTGGAGCCATTTACGCTTGAAAATGGTCTGCTAACTCCGACGTTCAAGGTAAATTCTGCGTAGACCCAAATTTGAGCAAGTAGATGAATATGTTCATATATGAATAATTTTGTTCATTAAAACTAGCTTTTAGAGGTGATTTTTTAAAAAGAAGTGAGAAAATTATGAAATATGGGTTGAGGCAAACGGATTTGATTGATTTTTTTTGCAGATTAAGAGACCACAAGCAAAGGAATATTTCGCAGAAGCTATCACAAACATGTACAAGGAGCTTGGTGCTTCTGATCCCATCGCTAATAAAGCTTTTTGATGATTCGTGTAATCATGTGATTGATTAATAAAAAGGTCACTCAAAATGTTCTTAAATGTACATCCCACATTGTATTCTTTTCTTTTTTTCTTTTTCTTGCTACCGTATTTATTGAATTCTAGTAAATTAATATTAAAGGTAATAAAGGTGCTACGTTAATGAAACTTTTGTTTTCCCTGTGTTAAGTAAATAAAAAGGCCAAATATTTCCCAATTCGTTTATTGCAGATTCTTCGGCCTATCACAAAACGACGATCTTATTCACAGTTTTGTATAACCTTCAAATAGGATTTGTCAATTGCTTCGTTGTCCGTTCGCCGAGTGTTTGTAGAAAGATACTAATTGATTATAAATAGCATTTTTTGTAACCCCTTGCAATCAGTATATTTATTTGCTAATGATAGCACAAAATCCAGCCTTCAACTTACTAGCTAAATCATAATAATCTCCCTATGATTATCCACATATATACACATTTAGCTACATATATGACTATAATATACATCTGTGAGTGGTTAGTTTTCTTACCTTTCAGAGCCGAAAACTACACATCCAAATAGATAGTGCTTTGGATAAATCCAAACACGTACGCAGTAAAATGGTAATGGTTTTGGGTTTGGATTTTCTTTTTGTTTTGGTAATAATGGAATTATAGTTGGTTTCGGTGCGGTTATACTTTTTTTTTGCTTCGGTTTTGACTTTACATATATAATTATATAATTAGATACTAAATCCGACCATGTCTGGATTAGAAAAAAGGACAAATACATTTTAATTTTGTTGAGATCTTTTTGACATTAAAAATGTAGGGTATTTTCAATCATTTTCTGAAGTATTTTCTCTCAGAAAATCTATTTTAATAGTATACAATTAATAAAACCAAAATAAAACTCGGTTCAGTTCATTCATGGGTCAGTTTTTGGTTGGATCGGTTTACTTAAAGAGGCCCTGAGTGGCTTAGCGTGGTTTCTTGGTACAGCAAGATTTGACTGCGTAACCCAAAAACAAATAAAAGGAAAGAGAAAAGAAGATTGTGATCCAAAATTATTTGCCGGCCATACAATAACCGTATATCACGCCTCGAACACACACACCCATATTTAGACAAGTTTGGATCTCAGTTTGGTCTGTGACTCTGTCATGTCTTTATCTCTTATAAATACGTGATCTCCTTCATCTTCTATCAAACAGGGTCTGTCATTTCAAGCAGGGTCTCTGTCTCCCTCTTCAGCTTCCTTCACGTTTCATCTTTAGCTTACACAGACACACAACACACGCATACAAACACGCATCTATTTATTTATATACTGATCGAGTTTGAGTGGTGGTGTCTGATCGAGTTAACTAAACATGGCTGTTGTTGTATCTGATGCCAATGCTCCGGCTTTCGAAGCCAAGATGACTGTCTATGTCTTCATCTGCGTTCTTATTGCCGCTGTCGGCGGTTTGATCTTCGGTTACGACATCGGAATTTCCGGTTTATTCTCTTTCTCTCTACCATACTTCACTTTACTTACATCTCAAAGGAAAAAAACCTAACTTGTATTTCAAGTTACCAAGTTGTTGGTTTTTAATTCTAGCTAATGTAAAATGATCTTTGGTTTAAAAAGGTGGAGTGACGGCGATGGACGATTTCTTGAAGAGTTTTTTCCCGGCGGTGTGGGAGAGGAAGAAGCACGTTCACGAGAACAACTACTGCAAATACGATAACCAGTTCTTGCAACTATTCACTTCGTCTCTTTACCTAGCTGCCCTCGTTGCCAGCTTCATCGCTTCGGCCGTCTGTTCCAAACTCGGAAGGAAGCCGACAATGCAGTTCGCTTCTATCTTCTTCTTGATTGGTGTCGGCCTCACTGCAGGAGCCGTTAACCTCGTCATGTTGATCATTGGAAGAATCTTGCTTGGCTTTGGGGTCGGCTTTGGCAATCAGGTATGTATATATATTAACTGAATCTCAAAACGGGCCAGTCCGAAATCGAAACGACCCTAAAATGTAACTGAAAATTTTGCAGGCAGTGCCACTTTTCCTATCGGAGATTGCTCCGGCACAGCTCCGAGGAGGTCTCAACATTGTATTCCAACTCATGGTTACAATCGGAATCTTAATTGCAAACCTTGTCAATTACTTCACTGCCACGGTTCACCCTAACGGATGGCGAATTGCTCTCGGTGGAGCTGGAATTCCTGCCGTTATCCTCCTCTTCGGTTCATTTCTAATCTGCGAGACGCCTACAAGCCTCATCGAGCGCAACAAGCACGAGGAAGGCAAAGAAACTCTAAGGAAGATCAGAGGAGTTGAAGATATCAATGACGAGTATGAAACCATAGTCCATGCATGTGACATCGCCAGTCAAGTCAAAGACCCTTACAGGAAACTGTTGAAGCCTGCGAGTCGCCCACCCTTCATCATCGGAATGCTTCTCCAATTTTTCCAGCAATTCACCGGAATCAATGCGATTATGTTCTACGCACCGGTTTTATTCCAAACCGTTGGGTTCGGAAGCGACGCAGCTCTTCTCTCTGCGGTTATCACGGGAACAATCAACGTTCTCAGCACATTCGTCGGGATTTACCTCGTAGACAAAACCGGCCGGAGATTCCTTCTTCTCCAGTCTTCTGTTCACATGCTCATTTGCCAGGTCCTTAAAAATCTCTTTGTTTTCTTGTTCCTCAAGTAACTATGACTAACTTTCTTGTTCATCTTCAAAAACTAACAATATCTTAAAACAGTTGATCATTGGAGGCATCCTAGCCAAGGACTTGGGTGTAACGGGAACACTCGGGAAGCCACAAGCCCTAGTGGTGGTGATCTTTGTGTGCGTTTACGTGATGGGATTCGCGTGGTCATGGGGACCTTTAGGATGGCTAATCCCTAGTGAGACGTTTCCTCTAGAGACACGTAGCGCAGGATTCGCAGTTGCAGTGTCATGCAACATGTTCTTCACGTTCGTGATAGCTCAAGCCTTCTTATCTATGCTTTGTGGAATGAGATCTGGAATATTCTTCTTCTTCAGCGCTTGGATCATTGTGATGGGACTATTTGCGATGTTCTTCATTCCAGAGACCAAAGGAATCGCCATTGATGACATGAGGGAAAGAGTGTGGAAACCACATTGGTTCTGGAAAAGGTATATGCTTGCGGAAGATGATCATCATGACGTTGAGAAGAGAACTGCTTGAAACCATATGTCCCTGTTTTTCTCTTTTTTTTTTTTTCCTTTTCCTGTTTCTGTTTTTTCTTTCTATCTTGTCGTTGTTCTTCAAATTCTTTCGTACTTCTTTGTTTCGTGGGAACGAATAGTTTAATAAGACCAACTTGTTGATTCAGGTTTGGTATATTATCAATGAAATTCCATGGAGATTTCTTCACATTCTTTAGTCTTTTTTTTCTTTTTTTTTAACACAACTACATTCTTTAGTTTTTTTTTTTTTTTTT
>VBRH01000005.1:152263-162887 GCA_014578085.1 Cardamine resedifolia | reverse complement strand
TTTTTTTTTTTTTTGGTTAGTAAAAGAAGAGAGAGAGAGACGGACACTATTAAAAGCAGAGAGATTATTAGTACGTCAAAAGGCAAAAGCCAAACCAACAATATTTAAAGTTACAACGTGAAGCACTTGAAACGCCATTCAGATATCGTTGTAGCCACGGCGGATTTTGCGGCGGCGGAGTGTTTTAGTGTTTACAAGTTAACCAAATAAGCCGGCACCGGAATCTACTGCAAGGAATCTCAATTGACTATTTTCTTTAATTCGATTCTCTACCAAAAAATAGAAAGAAAGCCTAGAAATATCAATTCCGATGATCAGAAACAGCAGCAGCGGCGTTTGGCAGAGCAGTAACGGTTACTATGGATATGGGCTATATGGCTATGGAGGAGGATACGTGGAGAAGAGACAGCTGTTTCTTAAGAGCTACCAGTTCTCGAGAAAACAGAGCTTAGCTGAGAAGATTAAGAGATCGATGAGGAGAGTGGTGAAGAAAGTTGTTTGGATAAAGTTAAAATCCGCTCGGAAGCTGAAACGCGTGGTTTGGTCGCGTCTCAAAACAGCGTTTTTCTACCGCCGTAGACGCTTCTCTCGTCTCATTCATCCAAACACCTCTTACTGCTTCTACTAAGTTCTCGTTCTGTCTCTCTCTATTCCTTGGTTAAGTGTGTGCTTTAATTAAGTTTCTTCTTCTTTAATTACGTTGTGTCATATTACTCAATGATCTTGTTATGAATAAATTGTGATCAAATTTTCGAATTTGGAAAAAGAGTTGAATCAAGATTTTGTTTTGGGATTAGAGAGAGACTTTAGGATCCCAGAGATCATGCAGGGTCGATTCAGTTCATGTAGGAGTATTATTTTAATTGATGAGTCAATTAGTCACATAGTATAACGTAATAACGTAAAGCGAGTCAGGTTCCTCTTTTCTCGTGCCTCTTTCCCAACAAAGTCAGTGATAACGTTTTCGTAAACGAAGTCTTGCTAGATTTGATTTCTTACCAATTTTGTTCCATTTTTTTTATAATTATAATAAGCCTATATTGGGCCCCGTATGGGCCTATTGTGGGTCACATATAAGAGAAGTCCACGCGCATCGGAAGCACGTTTCTCTTACGCACTTGGGGCTTTCTGTGAAAAAAATAGATAACAATCTTGATATACTCATTTGATTTAAAACTACAATCCTAATCGGGCAGGAACATAGATAGATTTAACTTTATTTACGTTAATGTACTTTAAAAGTTGGAAAATTCAAGAAAAAATTAAATAAATCAGGAAACCAAACCGAAAGAGGTTAGCTTAACCGGATACATAGTTGGGTTAAAATATCTCTGAGAAACAAATAATGGGGGATATAAATATAGCAACCAACTTATCCTCGTCACCAATCCAATCATTGTCGATTACGTGTTTTCAAATATTTTGGACCTTTGTCTCTTTTCTTTCTTATTATTCTTCTCTCTCTCTCTTTGTTAATGTCACCATTGCTCAGGGTTGCCCCAAACTATTATATACTAGATTTTACAAGAGCTACTCTTTAGTTCTCAACAACCTCTGATTTTGTTAAATTAATGAATTAGAGACTTCCAAATTCCAATCATTGGACAAGTCTCCGTATATATTCCCCTCATTTCCTTTTTAGCTAAAGTAAGTAAAATCATTCAAATCTTTGGTTAAAACATTCTCATTTTTTAAAAAGAAACCTGAATTCCTGTTGTTCCACATAACAAAACTTGCATAATTAATAAAACATTTTAAATAGAAAGTTATTTTGAATATCTAACTTACCATATTTGTCGAATATTATTCAATATCGAAATGCTACATTTATACTCCTTCCGTTTCAATATATATGATGTTTTGAAATTTTTTTTTGGTTTCATAATATAAGATGTTTTCACATCCCCATAAAAAAATGAATTTATCTCAAAAATAATCAAATGCTCATTTCTCTCTCTTTGATTTTCCACAACTTACAATAAAATATTTTTGTTAAATTATGTTTTAAAAAAAAAGAAATAAAATATTTTGGTTAAAAATACATATTTTTTTAATCTTTGTGTCAACTTCCAAAACATCCTATATATTGAAAAAGTAAATACTATATCTAGTCTTGTCTTTAAATGGAACAAGCCAAAATTCTCTTCGAATTTATCCTTTCAATTGAAACTAAAATGGAACATGACTCTGTTTCCTATTTCCACAAAATCTCATCTTGCTTAACTCTTTTCTTCTGAAATGGGGTCAATCCCTAGCTAAAAGTCTATAACTACTTACTTACCCTTTCTCTAATTCCTACATCACTCCAAAAATAAGATTTGTCTTCTTTTCTGTAGCATCATAGTCATGGCCTTAACCGCGTAGGTCCATATACAGAGCATCTGAAGTCTCTCTGCTTATGTGGTTAAATAAGAGCTGCCCATTTAAGCACAATTGAGATATTTTTATGTTTTAAATGAAAAATAAAGAATAAAACCATGTGCTTTAAGAATCTTTTTCACTATCTCTATCCTTTTAAAAACACAAGCCTTAAAGCCACTTCTCTCATTATCATCAACTAGAAAATGTATCCACGCGTTGCGCGGGATTTCAATTTTAAAAAATCGAAATCTAATAGAAAATTATGTAAAAATATATAAAATTTACAAATAATCATCTTAATTCTAAAATAGTAAATTATTGTTATTTATATAATAACTATAAATACATATCTATAATTTATAAACACTATAGATAAAAATATCGTATTTGTTTTAAATTATTTTACATGTTCAACTATATTATAAACTTATATTTTATTATATATATTGATTGTATTCCTTCTTTTCTCATATTCTTTTAATTTAGTAATAAATTTCTTATGATCTAATAATCTAAATGCTTTTAAAAAGTTATTTTAGAATTATTTTAAGATGCATTTATAAACTAATCACTATTGTCTCAAAATAACATATGATATTTAAACACTCATATAAACACTTTTTAAGAAAATCTAATATATTTATTTCCTTGAAACATGACTAATCTTCTTATTTTCAACAAAAAATATTCTAGTCTTGCATTTACTAATTATTTATTTTTGTTCATTCTAAATTGAAATTTAAAATTTCTCACTATAGGGATAAAATTGTATAAATTTTTTAATATCTTTTGACATACATTTCGTCGCTAAGTTCTTATTTCTGATGCTACTGTAATCTTTCATTATTTTTTTTTTTTTTTAATATCATTTCTATACGTTTTAATTTATTTTCTTTTATCTTTATGTTTATTTTCTCCATTAACTTATGTTTATAAAACTACCAAAAATGTAATTTTCATTACCTTATGTTTTTATCATTCTTTAAACCCCCTTTTTACTTTTATTTTTTCAATAATTAACTCTCTTAATTCTTATTAACTACTATATTTAAGTAATGCTTATTAAAAAACTTGTCTTTATTATGAAACTAATTCTTAATATAAAAAACATAAAATAAAAAATATTATTTAATGATATGATTTTTTTTTCATTGGATGGCTAAGATGATGATGTGTACATTCTATACGGAGAGAGTACTCTCCCATTATATATATGATTCCTCATCATAGTGTTCTCATTATCTCTATACCCTTTGAAGCAAAAATAAATCACTTCCTTTTATATTCTTGCCCTGTTTTGATTTCTCCTTCTTTCAATCTCTGTTTTACCCTCAAACAAGAACAAAACCAAAAACACGTCCTTTGAAGAAGCAGAGATGATGCAGATTGTAGGCAAGTGCCGGTGGAGACAGTCATGTCGGTACAAGAAGCTAACTGATGAACATGAGAAATTGACGAAAACAACAACAACAAGGTCGGCCAAAAGACAGAACTTGGGGAAGAAGAACGAGCTTCGAGCAAAAGGGTTTAGATTAAACCGATCAAGGAAGCTGGTTCTCAAGGCACTAGCTTTGCCTAGAAGGATATTTAACATTTATTTGCGCATAACAAATCAGATGAACAAAGAAGGTTTATATCCTAATCTTGTTTTCTCTTCTCATTGGGGTTTCCCTGTTTTGGTGAGTTCGAGAGGTGGGTTCCGTTAGAGAGAAGAGATCTGATTCTCATTACTCAAAAAAAAAGAAAAGAATGAAACATAGAAATGTAAAGCCAATGATTACATTACATACACACGATGTTTTTCGATTTGGTGGATAATAAAAACAGCGTTCAAGATTTGTTCGTTTTCATAGTTCAGAGCAAGTGCTACACTGATTGTATTTCTCACTCTCGGTGAAATACAAATTATTTTATTTGTTGAGAAGAAGATTTGCAATCGTAAAAGGCCACATGAACTTCACTTAAGGTTTTAACCTAATAAAACAGAATGTGATGATTTGTGATAGCCACTTACTTCCTTTTTCCATACATAAATGAATAAAGTAAAAAACTTAATATCAAGACTTGGTCACCCCAATAAATAATGCATATTCGTTAAAAAACTAACTAACTTCTTTTGTTGCAAATGTTATAAAGAAACTAACTTTCTGGTATGTAAAAAGGAAGAAAAAAACATGGGCGCTTTGAGGTCCTCAACTATGAAGAATTTCACCGAGATTGTCGGATATTTATACTACGAAAACACAATATTTTGATTCATGTCTTTTCAATTGATAACTACTATTTGAACCATATACTAGATAAGAGAGAATAATGTTATCAATAAGTGTTTTCTTGGTCTTTAATTTGATAGATTAGCATGGTACATTTTAAACATAAGACAAACATAAAGTATATACGTAGACAAACAATCAAAGTTTAAATAGATAAAACATGTAACTGTTGACGACAAAAAGAAAGAAGAAGATAAAATATGTACGTAGCTGCAATAGCCATTTGCAATTTTGGTCTAAACGCAAACGTTAGTTAAATCGGGGGACTAAAACAGCAATAAGTTGAATCTTTTCTTAATCATATAACTGAAACGGCGATGGGGAATATAATTTGTTTATTAGTTTATTAATGAAGAAGATTTAACACGAAATCAATTTGCGATTTGAGAGTGACAAAGAGCCAGCGAGGTTTGGTCGAATAAGAAACCAGATCTCTTTACTTGATTGATTTCTAATTTTCATCCGAACTTGAAGGGAAACAAAAAACGGATTCTGGTTAATGCCTTTGAGTGACGTGGAAGTTTTGGTGGATGAAGAAGAAGAAGAAGAAGACAATGAGGAAAACAAGAGATATCGTGGTAAGAATAAGAAAAAGGAAGCAAAAGAGAATCGATTGTTGATTTTCTCATTCTCGAAAGCTAAGAAACGAATCGTATCTAAGATCAGAAGGAAACCCTTATCGTTGAATATGTCTTCTTCATCTCTTCCTTTAGCTTCTGCTTCTTCTGGGTTTTGGAAATATGTTTGCTTTTGTGGAACTGAATCTCCCAATACTTTGGAGTGGTCATCATCTTCCAAGTCTGGCCCTAAAGATGAGAACTTTACACTTGAGATGCAAAGGGTTCTGGTACAGACCAATGATTTCTTCTCCAAGGACTGTAATCCACATCTCTGATTGTAATTTCATTTAATGTATATCAATCTGTATAGATCTTCTTCCAAAATTCATTAATGCGAATATACCCACACCACACAAGTGTTTTCAATGTTATTATAGCGACAGAGTGATTATTGTTAATCAATCTTGAAAATTTTATCTTATGCTCATAAATACATATGGTGGGTCTTTCTTGTCTCTCTTCAATGTTCCAGATGATATTTCTTTATGTCCATTTGTAAGATCAGAAATTGAGCATTAGCTGAATCTCGGCATATCACAAAATCAACGAGCACTAATTGCTAATGTCTGATATATGTTTCCACGAGTTGAATATATATAGTATGCTTCTTCGATCTAGTAAATGCCGAGTTTATTTTTTGAAGTGATTGTTACCTCTTAACACATCCAGGGTAACAATTGACAATGGTTTTGTTCACTTTCCTGCATCACCTCTGCATTGGATCTTATGGAAAGTTGAATGTTAAAGACACGCTGATCCTCAGTACGTCTGTTGTTATACCCTTCATGTAATTATGCTTATCAATTCTTTGATTTTGCTAATAATAATCTCCAATAAGCATTTGTGTATTGAATCTGATTATAACCACAGAGGGATTTGAAGAAGGATCTTAGATAGTTCTGTGGTTGTAGCATGCCTTTGTATCCTTGTTTGTGACATGATTTGCCTCTAAACTCAGCTGAATGTTCAGCCATTGAATCTACTGCGCTGAAAGCAAAACAGAGGACACCAAGATTCTTGCAGTAAGGTATGCTTCAAGAAATGACATCTACAGCATTGTATGATTTGTTTCAAAATGTTCAAAGAAATATTGGGTCCAGAGATTGGTTATGAAAAGTTTACTTGAACTGGTCTCGTTGTAATCAACGGGCCAAAATTAGTTAAAAGAGTTATCTACAAGAATACAAAAAAGAAAGAAAATTACAAGCTTTTTTGCTTTTCTGACAAGTTTACATTTGTTATTTTTATCATTATTACATTAATGGATCTGGTCTGAAACCTATTTACTTCTTGGGTTGGAACTTTCCCTTAACCTTCTGAATCTCTGGTGGTCCAAGCCCGAACGCCTTGGCAAGCACGTCATCAGGAATGGGCGGGTTAGCACCAAACAGAGAAGGTCCAACGCCTTGAGCTCCGGGATTCTGACTATCGAAAGCAGCGAGGACGGAAGCAGGAGCGTTGTTAGGGTTCTGCTGGAAATGAAGGAGAGCTTTGGGGAAGACGAAAACGTCTCCTTTGTTGAGATGTTTGGATATGAGTTTGCCGGAGCTGGTTAAGAAACCGACGAAGAGACGGCCTTCGAGGACAAAGATGACTTCAGAAGCTCGTGGGTGAAGATGTGGTGGGTTGAGTCCGCCAGCCGCGTAGTCGATCCGAGAGACGGAGAGTCCCAAGGTATTGAGGCCAGGCACTTTCATAACGTTGGCTGCTGTGATAACTGAGCCCATTGTATTGTTGTTTGTGGCTGCAGCACTGGCTAAGCCTATGTAGTAGAAGTCCTCTGGTGCTACTTTTGCTGGGTCTTTGCAAGGGAATCCGTTGACTTTCACACCTATTTACCAACATGACAAAAGTCAACACCAATTCTTCCTTTGTATTTATATATATGTACAATTTTTTTTTTACAAGATGTTTTTGCTAAATATGGCATGATTTGCTCCTCTTTTTTTTTTTTTACAGAATTTAAATGTTATATAAAGAGAGAGATAGATATGTGGTGGTACCGTTGGAGAGATCAGCAACACAAAAATCTTGAAGCAGATCTGATTCGGCGATGGCCATGTGGGCGGCCACGAGCATAATGGTTATGAAAATGTGGATCATGGAAGTTGCCATTGTTGATTGTTAACTGTTTGTTTGTGAAATGTTATTGATGAATTTGAGAAAATACTTTGACATTGCTTCTCAATTTATATATCAATGTAAAGAAGATTTAACCAATGAAAACAACCAATGGAAAAGAGAGAAAAATGGAGAGCGCCATAGGGTTGTTAATTTTACATCTTAGCCATAATTAGGTTTTGGTGTTCCGATCGTTGGTTAATATTTGGTGATTAAAAAGGGTTTTGGTGTTCCGATCGTTGGTTAATATTTGGTGATTAAAAAGGGTTTTTGTTTGTTGGAGACATTAATTAGTCTATAGCTATAAGGATGACATTCACCATAAAAAATAAAAAATAAACACCTCCAAACTCGGAATGATTAAAAGAAGGGACGATGAGTTTGGTTGTGTATTGGTTATAAATTAGAACCCAAGAAGCTGGTTAGGTTTGATTGAATCCAAACCGGCCCTGCTGATTTCATAACCAAAATCGAGAAGGCATGGTTCAATTTCTACCCTAATAAAACCAAAACTTTAAACCGGTTAGAGGTGAACCAATATCGATTTCTCAAGTCAATCCATGCATTTGCATGATCATAATTCATAAGATATACTCCATCCGCTTCATAATATAAGATGTTTTAAAGATTTTTTGTTGTTTCAAAATATAAGATATTTTCACTTTTCAATGTAATTTTTTATTTTATTGAATATTGTGTGACCAATAGTAGCTTGTAATTTTTTTTATGATTGACTAAATTATCTTTGTTTATATATTAAATAAAACTTTTTAAAACAAAATTTTCTTAATATGTGTGCATTTACCTAAAACATCTTATATTATGAAAACTAAAGAGTATAATTTTTAAAAAATTGGGGTCAGGTAAGTACAAATTAGATAGAATATGGGACTAAATTATTATCATAAATTTGAAGGATTAAAGAAAGTCCTCCTCAATAATGTACCAAGTAAGTCCATAAGATGGTGGCTGAATACCAACTAAGCAAATTCCCAAAAACTCTATTCAATGACTCGGAATGTATATATAATTGTATAAAAACATGCACCTAAGCACGTAGATACTGTAATCTCTTTGATTATTTTAATTACCAATACTGATCAAAGACAACCTCAACTGCTTCAACATAATTCCAATACTGTCATCTCTTTGTCTTCTTCACATGTTTTTATTAACTTCTTCTCTTCCTTCTTCATTCTCCAAAATTCCATTAATCCATTTCCCTTTCTTGGCTAATCCATCATGACTGTCAAGGTAAACATCCTAGTACTTGTTTTATCAAACCCGACACCGAATGATTCAATTTTTGTTGTGGTTTTGCGCAGAAAGTTGAGATCATGGTGAATATAAACTGTGGGAAATGCAATAGCCAAATCATGGAAGCAGTCACAGAGATAGAAGGTAATGAGAAAAACATTAAAAAAAAAAGTCTTAAAGCAATCGGTGCTCTAACATATACATATATTGAACATGATAGATATTGATGCAGGTGTGAATCATATTTCATTAGATGAAGGGAAAAGCATACTTACTGTGGTGGGGACAATGGATCCGATCTGCGTTGCAACAAGGCTGAAGAAGATTAAACAGAAACCTGTAATCATCAGCGTTGGACCACCAAAACCTCCTGAGCCGCCAAAGCCTCCACCAGGGCCTGAAATGCACGTATGCAAGTCTCCTTACTGCAACAGTTGCGATGTTGTGTCTGTTACTACCTATGAAAGTGGAAGTGGCTGCACCATTCTTTGAGTCATGTATGTTGTTCCATAGCGCCTTCATGTCAAGTCCTCTATTTAGCCAAGACTAATTTTCTCATGTTATAATGCTTTTGATTTTCTCAGATATGAATCTCTGTTGTTTGTCCCTCCCCTGTTTTCAATTAGTTGCTTCTTTTGCACAAGTCTCGCAGCAAAAAGTAGAGGCTGTCAGGGAAGATAGCTAAGCTGTTAGTCATGTTAACAAGAAAGAGATATATAACATCAATTTCATAGGTGAAGTGATCCATGTTAATGTAAGTAGGCTCTATTAAAGTCTGAAATGAGACTCTGTATAAGGTGAAAGGTGATCGATCACCTTGTCATGAGTCTATTTGGAACTAAGATCCATCAGAAACACCCAATTAATGGTCCTAATCTAATCAGTTTGATAGACCAGATAGATTAAGGATATATTTGTCTTTATTTGCTTACCGTAAAATAGCTGAAAACATTCATAGACCTTTTCCTGATCTGTAAACTGCATCACATTGTAGAGAGAAATCAATCAATCTCTCTTTCGAATAAACGCTATCTCAAAAAGCCACTACCTTTATCCTTTGTTTCTTGACGGAAGAATTAACTCTTTAAGAATGCTCGAAAGACAACAATATCAGCAAGTTACGAGCCATTTACTGATAAATGATCATGCTTCCATCAATGTCAAAGAAATAGATCCCGTATTTTTGTTCATTCGGCGTAATTATCGGCTAAATGCTTCGTTAAACCCTATTATCCCACATTTTTTCTTCAAACGAATCGAAAATAACAACAGAGAATTGCTCCGTTCCAATTGGATTGGTCTCTGGAAGGTTTCTCTGCACTCTCGGAAGCGGCTGAACATCGTTTCCCGCCTCCTCCACACGTGTGCTCGTTTCACACGAATCACGAGAGTCTTGTCTTGTCTACTTCACACGATTACACACGTAGATCTGCCATTTGTGTTGTTGAGTCGTAGCACTCAGGCCCATTAATTTCATTGAGCCCATTAAATTATGCAAATCCAGAAAATGGACATATGGAAACATTTGGGTTCTTACGGAAATAAATTTTAAAATTCAGGGACCACTATACAAAGAAATAGTAACAGAAGCAAGTGGACGACCACGGTCCACAAGACCAACATGTGGTGTGATGTGCATCAGTGACCAAGACCATCTTTTCTCCTTCTTCCACGCACACTTTTTTTTTTTCTTTTTTTTTGTGTGGCATTTCTCTCTAACCAAACCATGACGCTCTCTCTATTTTTTTTTCTATTCCTTTTAATAGGATAGATTAAACTAGTTTTTCTAGGGTTCTACTTTATCAATTAAAACTTTCCTGTATATATATATATATATACATATATATATATACAGGAACCACTTTAGATTCTTAACATAAATCAAAGCATGCTAGTAACATCGTGTTTCAAAAACATGTGAGAATGTTTAAAATTGAAATGGGATAAGTGGGAGATGGATTAAATTAATTAAAGCATTAAGCAGCTATATAT
>VBRH01000005.1:129115-145091 GCA_014578085.1 Cardamine resedifolia | reverse complement strand
TGTTTTATGCCTTTTGTGTGGTTATATATCTATATACCTACAAAGATTTGGCTTTGTGTTATGGATGTGTGTTGAAAAAATTTCTTCATTATTATCATTCATCAGTATTACATTATATGAATAAGCCACAATACCATATTAAATCTCAGAAATCCCATAGTAATAAGTGATAAGCATGCGGCCCTTTTAAGAGTTTTCACTTGGGAATTTCGTCAAGCACCTTCTCTGCACAATACATCTTCCCCCACAATTTCAAGGATTAAAGCGTTACCCACAACGGCAGAACAAATAATGGAGGATATAAAAGAATAATCGACGCCGTTTTCGACTGAGGAGAAAAAGCAGCAAACTTTAATCGATGGAGGGAAGATCGAGAAAGAAAACGATTTGGGCATTGATCTGAGAAAGAAAGTTTTGGGTCAACAGGGAGAGCTGAGAAGCTTTGCAGAGACGGAAATTGACGTCTATGGCGGCCGAATTGGCGTGAATGAAGATTTTCCATGAGGATTTTTTGGAGGGAAAATCAGAATCTGCTTCATATCAAATTACGTTCCGTTATTATCGTTGAAGAGCTGTAACACTCTTTTGAAAATGGGCCTGTAGTGGGCTCATATTTAATTCCTAATAAGATCCAATTAAATATGTAAAAGACTTTGATCAATGGCGAAAACCATGTCGGCAGTATCGGTTTTTCTTTTCTTTATTGTTATTTTTTATTTGCGGTGAGTGTTTCTTGTCAACTATTTTCTGTTGTCGTTTTCTTCTATAGAAGAAAAAAACAACAACACCAAAAAAAAAGTCTTGAAATTTCAAGATATTAAAGTTAAGTTTACATTATTTAAAGCAAGACATTATTTTATAACAAAATAAAAAGGACATTACCACTTTGATTAGGACACCATATATAAAGCAAATCTAATAATATGTGTGGTGTCAATTCAATGCCACGGTTTATGCGTTGGTGTCGGCCAGAATATTTTATAACTAAATAAAATAAGAATACTAATTAATATGGTCATTTTTATGGAGTATTGAGTGTCAAGAAAGCAACTTTAGGAAGGAAGAACATATGCTATTATGCTGACAGACGAAGCCAGAGTAGAATGATTCACATTTAAGTAGTCACTGAGGATTTCTAAATATCACAACTTTCTTGCTTTGCTCCAAAGATTATTCTTGCTGACAGCTAAGCTTTGTTGTCATCAATAAAAATAAACATTGATTGGTTACTTATTAACCTTACACTAGTTTTCTCTTGGAAAACGGAAGTCCAGATGAAAACAAAACAAATTCGAAGTTCATACAAATTTATTACGAAAAATAGAGGCTATACGTATTATTGGACAGTCTAAACAATAAGAATACTGCTAGTACCTAGTAATATCAAAAGAGGCCAATGAAAATGTCGAATGATTTGTCACAATATTGAAGAATTTAACAAAATTTGTAACCAGTAAGTAAACTGAAACCTTTTTATGGTTTAAAATATTATGTTATCCTTATAGTAATGCATAAATACTTTTGTAAAAGTACTTGGATGCAATCAATCTCATATAAATAATATACATTTTTAGTTAAACAATTTTTTGAATGATGGAAAATTACAGTTTTTAAGCTCGAACTTTGACAGTGAAAAATCGAGTGATATATATTAATGTGTCCTGGTTTTATATCCTTCAAATTATGGAACGTGACATTTGAAACTTTAAGTTACTAAAAGCATATCATAGAAAGATAATACGGTCCGCAAACAAAGCAAGTGCGACTGTGCGAACGTAAACAACCACAATCTTACCATTCAAAGTTTTAGTTTTTTATTGGTTAAGAATACTTAATTACTCTTTATCAAAAAAAATAAAAATACTTAATTACCGGTTACTGAAACACAGACCGACCTATAAGGCTATAAGTTGAGATCCACGCTCTAGCAATTTAAATTGCATCTATATTAATAATGCGATACAGTGAATACCCAAAGGAGTATAAAGTAATTAAGCATGAAGTCCATGGCCGGCCGGGTAATGCATTGAGAGACCTGAAGGCATGTGAGTGGTCTACGTGTCATGATTATATTGGTAGGAGGTGTGAGACTTGTATATATCATCCATACCTCTCGCCGACCTCCAAGGCGGAGATTGTCCCGGCCCACATACATCCGTATTGGCGACGACAATATGGTTTGTTTGAGTGATATAATGGGTTGTGCTACGTGTAGCTTCTGTGTTAAGCCACTTAACTTTCTGACAAAGTAGCCATGAATTTCTAGTCAAATCTAAGCGTCTTAATCTTGAAAACTTTGTTTTTTTTTCGTTATAAAAGAATTCGAAGAAACATATATTTTCTTTAAAACTTATTTCTTGGTTTTAATTTTGACTCTTTGTAAACAGTATTGTATGAAATCGGTATGCTTATTGTTCGAGTCTAGAAGTTAATTCTAAAAAACAATTAAGTTTAAAAGTTTCAATTTTAAGGTTCCTCAATCAAACGATGCACTAGTTGTATTTTGTATTTTTTTGGAATATAATTTAACATTAAATTAAAAAAAAATCGGTATGCTTATTCTTTTCAAATGGAACTTCGCCACCAATAGATAAATGAAAATTATACTATTCCGTAATATTTTTTTAATAAAATATCACTTTACCCAATTCCAAATTTATGACAATATAAATATGTGATTTGACATCATAACAAACAGCATTTATCAAAATAATACTAGTGTAGAATTGTTTGAAGTAATAAAGTTGTTAGATACCTCATTACCCCAAAGAGAAAGGAAAAATATATGTATAAACAATTTAAGGTTTTCCAAACACAAATTTGTTTGTTTTTTTTTAAAGAAGAGAAAAATACAGAGTAAGCAACCACGTGGCTTCTTTTTTTGGTTCACAAGCACCACGTGGCCTGGCTCATAAAATATGCTGTCTATATATTGCGGAGACATATGAAGGAGATTAAAGCGTCCATAATCATCAAGATATAATTCAGTATTTAAGCATAAATAATTTCTTAGAAATCTCAATAGCTTGAAAATGAGTACAGCCACTTTCGTAGAGATTCTTCTGGCCATCTTCTTGCCTCCTCTCGGTGTTTTTCTCAAATTTGGTTGCAAGGTACGTACAATTTTTATATTTATCTTCATTTTTTTTTACTACTTCCTTTGAATCTTTTCACAAAACGAGTTATAATTCGCAGGTTGAGTTTTGGATATGTTTGATATTGACGCTGTTGGGTTATATTCCTGGGATCCTTTACGCTCTTTATATCATCACCAAGTGATTTATCCTCTCTCCTCTGTTTGTTTCCTCTTCATCTCCTTGTAAGCTTTCTCTCTCCCTCCCTCAATATATATTAATATAGTTATATAAACATGCATGCGTACCATAGAAGGAGATTTAAGATGAAATATATCTTTGATTTAGTTGATTTATTACGTATTATGTATATGTTAGGTGAACCACATTTTCTAAGCTGTAATTAATTAAAGACCACCCTCAGTCCCTCACCCTCATAAGAAGTTAGTGAGATTTTTTTTTTTTTGATAAAGTTTAGTGAGATATTGTTATAACTATAATACGTTCCACTTTTGATTTAAAAAAAAAAATTTGGTCAAAATATTCTGAGATATTTTGCATTTTTATTAGTACAAAGAATTTTTCTGACCCAAGTTAAATTAACTTTACATTTGTTGTTATCATGCAGGAGGACCAGCTGTTTCGTCGTGTTCTGTCTTGTGGACTGATTCATCATTTGTTTTCTGTTATGAGTAATTTAATCATATTTGTTGTATTTGCGTTATTGTATAATTTCTGCTGATATGAAGAAGAATCGTTGGTTTATGTGAGGAACACTTGTTTATTTCGCTTTATAACTATTGGTAAAATGTTGCAATGGGTAGGTTTGGATTTTGGACCACCATTAAAAATGTAAAGCGAACTTTATATAAATCTATGGCCACATGTCTCATCTCATCACCAACAAACTGGCAAAATAAGTTAAAACTCACGTGATCCATGAGAAATACAGCAGAATCATCCTCACTCGTTGTTAGTAAACCAAATTTGATATACATTTTTGTTAAAAAAACAGTCGACCTGAATCATATCGAATCGACTATATATACAGTTTATAATGACTATATACGCTTAGTCGCGATTCACAGTAAAATTATTGATAATTAATCTTCCATTTGCATTTAGCGTTTGCGTTTGAAATTTGTAAAAAAATAGTTATATACTATATATGAAAAGTAACTGAAAATGTTATCTATTTTTAAATGATTTTCTTTTAATTGGCATCTATGTTAATGTACCATACAATAAAAACGCCCAAAGTAGTGTCTTGCACTATGCCTTGGTCGATATCGCTGGATATACGCAATTCCGCATTGTTTTAACATGTTGGTGAGACGCAACAAAATTGTATTTTCACTATCCTTAGTAGGCCTAGGCCTGGACATATGAGTAATGGATCTGGATTCGGATAAAACTGGATCGGATTCGGATCTATTGGGTTTATGTATTTACTATCCAATAGGGTAATTATAGATATTCGGTTCGGTTTCGGTTCGGATCTTGTCGGTTCGGGTTTACAATTTAAAAACTTATAAATACCCAAAAAATGAGTATTTCATCGGTTCAAATATTTTATACCTGAATATACTTGAAATCTAACCATTTATCCAAAATGAAACTAAATTACCTAAAAACACATAATTTAACATACACAAACACATATAAAACTCACAAAACATATAATATAACGCCAAATTTAATATTCAGTGACTGAAAAGATAGAATAGTGACAACAAATTCAAGTTACACAAAGCAAAATCACAAAACAAAAAATGTAAAAATTCTAAATACTCTTAAGTATCTTTAGTTTCAGTTTATGGATAAATGCATGGGTATCGGTTCGGATTCGGGTTTTACCCGATATCCACAAATAGAACTATACATAACCCACTAGAGTAATTTGGTAATACTCGTACCCAATCCGAACCAATTTTTTCAGTTCGGGTGTTTGAGTTCGGTTTTTACGTCGAAGCCTATTCCTTAGGCTCCAATTTATATCCTCATCTTCTCGATATCTTCTCATTTTTCAGAGTAAGTAACTAATAGCTATTACGCTGACAAAAAAAAATCTTAAAAAGTTTTAACTTTCTGATATAGTTTAGTAATTTAGTTAGTTACGAAATTATATAAATGTTAACGAGTATATAATATGAAGCTGACTATCGTCGATATCACATCAACACTGTGACGCGCAAAGGCAAACATAAAAAAATAATAACAACAAATTAAAGAAATGCTATTTTTTCCTTACACTCTTTCGACACGTTAGGGATGCTCCTAATTACGAAAGATTAGGATAAATTTGTTGTTATTATTTTCGTTACTATCTTCCCCAGTTTCACAAAAATATCCCTTTCGCTTTGGAGTCAAAGAATAAATAAAAAATTCCTTTTTTAGCTTACAGATAAAGGGAAAAAAAAAAAAAAAGGTAAAACACTACGTGGCTCACAAATATCTCAAAAGTAGGTCTATATAATGTGATATACATGAAGGATAGTAAAGAAGAAAAGAAACTTTGAAGCTTTATAATATTTTTCACAGAAACTTCAATCAAAGAAATTAAAAATGAGTACAGCTACTTTCGTTGATATTATTATCGCTATCCTCTTGCCTCCTCTCGGTGTCTTTCTCAGATTTGGTTGCGGGGTATTTATCTTTATTTAATTTAATTCATACTTTCAACTTCTCACAACTGGACTGAGTTTTATTTTAATTATTAAATCTTATAATCAGTCAAATATACAGTTTCTGAAATTTAATTAGAAAATAATTAAATTTGGTTGCAGGTAGAGTTTTGGATATGTTTGGTTTTGACGCTGCTTGGGTATATTCCTGGGATCATATACGCTATCTATATCCTCACCAAATGATTTACCACATCTATCCCTTGTTATTTGCTCTTCCATCACTTTGTAAGCTCTCTATCTCTCCCCCTATATGTAGATTACAATACATGTTATGGCCATGGAAAGAGATTTAAGAAGAGATATCTTTTCATATAGAGTTGTATTAAGATCTTTTTGGGAAATTATAAGTATTATGTTAAGTGAACATATATTATAGACCATGTTGTTAATTCGGATGATCGGTTTAAAACAAATAATTATCAAAACCATAATTTCAAGTTATAGTGATACAACACTGATAATAAATTTATTAATGTATATTAATCAAGTAGATATTTTTTTTGTATTCTGACAAAAAAAAATGAAGTAGGTAAGATATTGTTGTTAATAGTATTTTCGAAAATGCCCAGATAATATCTGTACAGATAAAATATCTAGTTAAGATAATATCTTCTTTTTTTTTTTCTTTGCATTTTTTTCTTTCTCATTTGCATAGTAGAAGAAATTTCTAACTAACTTTTAACTTTACGTTTGTTGTTATTATGTAGGAACAGCTGTTTCGTCGTGTTCTCCTCTCTTTGTGACTGATTCACCGTTTGTTTTCAGAGAGTTTTATGTTTTGAGTAAATTTAATCGTCATCGTTGTGTTTGCATTGTGATATAATGTTGTGTTGATACTGAGAAGAGAGCGTTGGTTTGTGTGAAGAATTTGCTTATTCAAGTATTATTAAATTGGATCATTGGGCCACCATTAAAACTTACGCTATAAGTATAAAAATCGATGGGCACACGCATCATTTCATCACCAATAAATTGGCCCCATTACTTGGCACCATTTGCGTAGCCACGATGGACACTAAGCACTCACCTACCGGTTGTTACAATCCAATTTCGATATGTCTGCTTATATATATCTTATTGCGAGTCACTAACTTCTAATCAATAATCCATTTATCAATCAATGTGTATTTAAAATATACATATTCTCTAGTTTGTAAAAATTAATATCTGATTGATCTCTCATTTGTCCAAGTAATCGAACCAAGTCAGGCTTCAATAACATTCCCAAAGCTATGTCATCTCTTTGATCGATGATCAAAACTCAACACTAATGATTCAAATACAACTCCAAGCGATAAGCCCAAAACATCATATAATGAGAGCTTAAAGACAAATCCCTTCATAATCTGGTTACTCTTTGAACTGCCATTCCCTTCGACACATCGGGCAATGAGCTTGGCTCGTCTGCGAATTCACCCATTTCAATATACAGTGAAGATGAAACGCGTGGTTGCAAGCTCCCCAAACTGCCCTCACACCAAAGCAAAAAGGTCTAAGACATGCAGTTTTGTTTTTCTTATTACCATAAGCTAACGAAACAGCTTAGCAATGTTTCAAGCAAGTATTAGAGAAAGTGTTGTGTCCTAAGCAACAAATGTAAAAGTGAAGAGATGAAAGCGAAGAACTTTACTTAGAGGACAATCATCTCCAGGGAGTTTGCAATCAGGACAACAACCATCAAAAGCCATCCGACATATCCCACATGTTTCGTCTTGAGCATCCCATGTCCATGAAGCAACTGCATGCCATCTGTTACCAAAAGAAACAATCAGTTAAAAGAAAAGCAACTACACATTGTAAGAGCTCATGTGCTGGGCCTGAGATTGTATAAGAGAAAGATAATACATAAGCTATATGGACTAGGAACTTACTCTGTTTGTTTTCGGGTATGCAGGACATAAGTAGCATAGAAAGTCAAGAGCAACAATATCTTTTTCTTCTTTTACTTGTGCAGACAACAAAAACCAAACCTAGTCTATTTTATAAGCATCAGTTACGCCGACCACAAGGATTCTCATAAAATTGCTATTGGTAAGTCATCAGCAGCAGTTAACAGAATTTTATTACATAAAAAAAAAAACCCAACAGAAGATGCAAAAAGTGATTATGAATCATCAAAGGAGCTGCTTCTAATCTAAATCGGTAAATACATGATAAATAGCATTTAGATGATTACATAACTGAATAACTATTATATCAGATGATCATTATTAGAAGTCCTCGGGTAACTTTATTACCAGAGCTGCATCTTAGTGCAGCCCATAATAAAATTTTGTTCCACAGAAAGCTAAGAAGATGAAGCAAAAAAGGATACGCAAGATCTTGACTTTCATGTCTTCCACCTGAATAAACAAAAACTCTTCACTCAGTTTCACAAACACCATTATACGCAAAAGAGTAAATTTGAAGTCTTACCTAAAAAACAAACTCAAAAACATACAGAGCACACATAAACAACTAGTGTATTGTCTACTTGATCTGTCTTCCATTAACAAAAACAAAAAAACTCGAAAAATTTCATCTTTAGAGAAACAAAAAATTATAAGTTTTTTGTTTCTAAAAATCAGCAAGTCTTCCAGTAGTACAGACCGTAAAATTAGACGCTCAAGAGGAAAATCTAACAAGAGATTACAAAACACAAAGAAACCAAATGAAAGGCAGGATAATGAAATGTACGAATTGAATAGAATTTCTTTGAGGCATTTAATCGAACAACTGGTATGCCAAAATCAATCTTAGAATACTAAACTCCTCGAATCTTAGAATACTAAACTCCTCGAAATCAAACTGAAAGAAAATTTAAGTAGAATTCATCTATGAAAAGTTCACGGGTCTAATCCAACCATGTGAAACAAATTCCACAGCGCATCCAAAAATCAAAATCGAACCAGAAACCAAACTATAAACCCATGGGAAAGAGAATGAAGAACGATCATCCCAGTGAAACGCAGACAACTAAGTGCCAGAACCAACGCAATTTTTCTCATAATCGCCAATTTAATCAAAAACTAATTGTCTCAAACCGGAAACAAAATACAAAGTCCGAAAACAAGATCATACCTACACAACCTTGAAAATTTCTCCGAGCAGACCCTGAAGATCGATACTTTAGCCGAAAATGAATTCGAAAAAGGAAAAAAAAATCCGCCGGAAAAGTAGATTTGTTGTTGCAATGCAATGGCGGGCACCGGAGTTGGGAAGAACGAAGAAGAAGCGGAGAGGAAAAGAGACTGACGTTGTTCCATTGATTATGGGCCGAGAAACAAATTGGGCTTTAAATATCGTTATAGTGAAAATATCGTTATATCAATAGAATTCAAGTTACAATTGTAAGTTATTGTGATTCGTTCGTAATTTCAAATTAAGTTTTACATGGTTTGATTATGTCATGTGTAAACACTAAACATTTTGGATTATAAATTTCATTTTTGGATTCGGCCCTATGCTTTATCTGATGATGGACTTGATATTAAAAAAATTTCACGGAAATATCTATTTATCCTTAAAATACTTCAAAGTTACAATGAACCAAAATACCTTAATACTAATTAGAAAAACATTTCTTAAAGACAAATATGAATGTTTGGCAAAATCTTATCTAATTACTAGACAAGCTGTAAAATTAATTAAAATACCTAAAACACATTTTGTTTCATACCAAAAAAAAAAAATGCTGCAATGTATGGCATATGTTTACTAAAAGTAGTGATTTAGTGTTATTGTCTCCAAAGGGTAATTGAGCTGAATGCATGAACACATTAGCTGTTATTCAAACATATTGGTGTACATACTTAGTGACAGAAACAATAGCCATTTAAAAAGATAATATCCAAATTTTACAAGTGACTACAACCTTAGTGATGATAAACTATAATCTTAACATTTCCATGTTATGTGTGAATGGAATGGTTATATACTACTACTACGTGGCATAAACAGTATTTCATAAAATAATTAATTAATTAAACTTGCCAGCTACATGACAAAACGTTATTTGAGCATTCACAATTCTATATAAACA
Organism: Cardamine resedifolia; assembly: GCA_014578085.1. NCBI lineage: Eukaryota > Viridiplantae > Streptophyta > Magnoliopsida > Brassicales > Brassicaceae > Cardamine > Cardamine resedifolia. Next base: position 135,309 of record VBRH01000005.1, on the reverse strand, counting down.
AACTTGAGACAGAAACAATAGGCACACTAAAAACACAAAACATAATACAAAAAAAAAAAAAAATCATTGTAGTGATCATTATAATGACGAGGAAGAAGCTAAAGCTAGCTTACATTGCCAATGATTCAATGAGGAAATCAACATTCAACAAGAGAAAGAAAGGGTTAGTGAAAAAGATCAATGAGCTTTCCGTTCTCTGCGGGATCGAAGCATGTGCTGTGATTTACAGTCCCTTCAACTCAACTCCAGATGTTTGGCCATCAAACACTGAAGTGAAGAACGTCGTGGAGAGATTTGAGATGCTGACAGAGATGGAGCAAGAGAAGAAAATGGTAAACCATGAAGGTTTTCTCAGACAAAGCATCTCGAAAACCGTGGAGAATAACAAGAAAAGGATGAAGGAAAATTCGGAGAGGACGATGAAGGAAGCCATGTTCCACATTCTTCGTGGGGATGGAGAGCAACTTAAGCTGAATGACAAAGATCGTCTGAATTTGTGTAAGTACATTGATCAATATGTTAAGGACCTTTATCACCACAAAGCTGAAACCCTAAATGATCAATCACATCTTGAGTATGGAGAATCTTCTTCAGCTCCTAATATCAACATGCCACCAACACCTATAGCTGACGTGGGTTCTTCTTCTTCTTCTATTCCAAATCTCGATGTGTTCAACACTCCTCAACTAACCAATGAATCGTGGGCTCTGAGGCCCATGATCTCTTCAAATCAGAGATCAGATTGGGTTAGTACTTTTGGCAGTAGTTATTTTCCAGGTACTGCTGCTGCACAACAAAGTTGTTATCCGATGATAAATCCGGTTGGTGTTTACGATCAACTTCCAGATTTAAGTTATCCTAATAATGATAATCAATATCAACATCAACATCTGTTTGGATATCCGATGATGGCTCAAGATGAAATTTACAATCTGAATCAAAACCAGCAGAGGAACATGTTGCTTGACCATATGAGCTATCCTGGAGAAATGGAATTTGCTTTGATGGATGAAAACAACCATTACTATCACCATCAGCTCTAGATCATCTCTATGCCGCCGATGTTTGTTTTTATGAGTGTTGATTTTCGGTAACATGTCTTTGGTTTGATATGTATTATTGTCTCTACATTTCATGGAACTAGAGTTCTCTAGTTAATAATGTTTGTTTTATTATGTTGTTTTCTACTCATGGAGGCTTTACTACTCCTTTCATTTTATAATAAGAGTTGTTTAAGGATTTTACAATAATTTTGTACTTTCAATGCAAATTCTTCACCAAACTTCACATATAATACTTTGCTTATAAATTTTAATTTTGCACTTTAATACATATTTTATCTCAAAATATTTTTTAAAGCGGTCGATCATACTTAAGAAACAAATAATCAAATTTCTATGAATTCAGATGAAAATAATAACAACAAAAATACGTTGCTGAGAAGCTGAGCAGTCAATTCCGCCAAAACTTTCAAATGTGAAATAGTGGATAAAAAAAAATGATGAATTCTGTGCGTATATGTGAAACTGAATTATAAAGAATTTAGGTTTTACGGTGGGAATGTTTCCAATTAATCGACCGATGCTTTTACATTAATTAATACTATTGTTTTTTTTTTTGTTCCCTGTAACTATTTTTTGGGGTGCAGCTTGATCCTTGGGTTGAACAATGTCGGGGTGGAGATGCACGTGGGGAATGCAAATAGATGGTACTCATTTGTCTGATTAGTCAATTAATAGAGACCGATGACTACTGTCCATTAATAACGAGTCTTCCTAAGATTCCGCATAGTACTCCAATCACCTTTCCATGATTCTGACCTTTTTTTTATTTGGGTAAATAAAAATAAGAATAGCTAGCTCCTCCAAACTTACTAAGCAATATGTATGTATTAATCATCAAAACGTAGATGCGTCAAGTAAAATGTTAAGCCCCGTTGCTAGTCTTAATTTTAATTTCTATGTATTGTGAGTGATTGTTATTTTATTTGTGGTTACCGAATCTTATAGACTAACACACTCACAAATCATGAGTTATGTAGGCACCATTAGACCTACAACCATTTAATTAAATTATAGGGAATATTTTTGGTAATAATTGTCAGTAAAAGTAAGAGTGAATGAAAGCCAAAGGAAGAGAGAAAGAGAAGAATAAAAGTACCTCTTAACTTGTACCTTTTTGTACAACAACTGCAGCATTATGTGAGAGGAAGAACTAAACAAGGACCTCCCTTCCATGCAAACTATATTGATCATATAAAGTTCTTGATTGTACAGCTGCCTTCAAATCTTTTGTTTCTTAGTTTTTTTTTTTTTTTTTTTTTAATATGGATCTGAAAACGTGAAGTGTTATCATGTCAAAATTCATGGTTTTCCAACTCAATAAATCTTGATAATGAGTCTACGTACTGAGGAGGTTTCCAACAACATACACTGTAAATTTGGGTGTTTGCAAGTCCTGAGTCTTGTTCATTCCATTTTATTCCGTCAATATGGTAGGAAAACGTGAATATTACGAATGTCTAGTGCTTAATTTGGATTAAAAGCTTGATTACACTTAATTTTATTTTTTTAACGAGAAGTTAATATTCTTTATTCCCTTCTATTCATCTTTAAATCATGAAGAGTTAATGGAGTACAAAGTAAGTCGAATTTGGTTATTTTTATTTGGTTTATGTACCGACACAATCAATCAATTATTACAATGATATAGAAAAAATAAGAAAATTTACATAGAATCAAAACAGCCCTGATCATCATATTTTCATCATCATCATGCCTTGTCGGATTTGTAAGGAGAGAGAGTCTGGCGTTCGGACTCAGAGACACGAGTGGCATGAAACTTGGCGATGAAGGCAGAAGCTTTGCGATCGATGCCTGGTTCAGCGACCCAATAACGTTTGTCCTCATCACTAGCCATTGCTTTGCGAATGTAAACGCCGTCGTCACATGAGGCGTCCACTTCCACTCTGTGAGATCTTCGTGTTTTGAAGAAGCTGAAGAGAGAGAACCTTTTGCTGCTATGTGATCTATTGTTTCCTCCCATTAGTCCTAATTTGTTCTTGAGTTTGCGACAGAAACAAGAACAAGAAGAGCCACCAAATTAATTAAAGAGAAGAGAGAGGTTTTTGAATTAGAAGTTGTTTTGATGTGTTAAGGTCTTAAGATGAGAGGTGGGTTTGCCAATGTATTTATAAGGAATATGACCCACCAAAATGTTAACGAGTAAACCAATAATATTTTAATTTAACCGATCGTCCAAAAAAAAATTAATATCAATAGAACCAACACCCTGTAGACTGTAGTTTAGTGGAATGTGCTAATGATACTATTGATGCGTCTTCATCCGAATTTAAATTCGTAAACTATGTGGTGTTGACAAATAAAATGTTAAATATCAGCAGTACATTTCATATTAGATTGAGATTATACTAATCACTGCAACTAATCTGGCTCATCGTTTATAAGAATAATTAAATTTATGGACCCGAGTTTTCTTAACAATTCATTATTCATTATTCGAGTTTTCTTAACAATTCATTACCAAACCATAATTAATGTTTAAATGATGTAAAACAAATTAATTTCCATTTGATCTTTTATTTGGTCCGTTCCAATTATAGTGAGTGGTATGTCTTTTAAAAATATACATATGTAAAATGAAATGGTTTGGTTCGTTTCGGTTCGCTTTTGGTTTTGGTGTGGCTCTATTGGTCAAAAGTATATCAAGAACTTGAGATTTTCTATCATGAATCCTGGATCGTTTTTTCTTCTTAGATATTTTTGACTATCGATTCAAGGAAAAAAGGTTAATTAATTATAGCATTACTATTTCATTAAATACTAAATTCAAGTATGAGTTTGTAACGCATGCAAAATAATATCAACCGGGATATTATTATTGGGAATAAGAAAGGATATTGACGGCATGGATGGATACACGTGGACTAACACAATCAGATGGTGGTTGAGACTTTACAAAATCCCATGTAATGTGTTAGTTTCAATTGACTCCAAAACAAAAGCATTGGTTAGGCATCCAAGTTCTCTGTTTTGTTTGGTCTTTTCTCTCACACTTTCTTCAACCTCCTTTTTCTAGAATTCTTTTTGGAACCATATCTTTTTACAAAATTTGTTTTATTCGTTTAGTTAAAATGCATGGAATTTTCTTTTTTATCTACCAAATTAAAACATACGCTCACTTTCTTCTCCTTCTTTTCTTTCCCCACCAATCTTAGCAACTCTTGCCTAACTAAGGCCACTTTAGTTATTTTCAAAACACTTCTCTCATGTTATTGTAATCACTAAATCCTCAATTAAACCATTCTCGTATTTTATGCATTTTTTCACCGAAGAATAGATTTTTGAACGAGAATTATATATATTAAAAAAGCTCTTTCAACTCAGACTTAAGCGAGAAAATCCCGTTTCAAATTAAAATTAGAATAGAGATGATGGCTACAGTAAACTGCATATAATTTAAGCCAAAATCAAATACTATATAGATTAAGTACAATAAAAATCTCTAATCTGCTGGTGGGGATGCAACATTAATTATTATATAAAATCAAACCAAAGACAAAAAAAAAAGGTGAAGAGAAGAGCACACAGTCAAAAAGAGAAGTGAAAAAGAATCTGTTGGAGAATAACAAGACTCAATATTAATATGATAATAAGAGTTCTTCTAGCTTCTTTGTGGAATAAATCCAACAACTACAAGCTATATAAATAATTAGTAATAACTTAATATCTAATATGCCTCTTTTTAATAAAAATATCCCAATCTTCTTTGGTAATCTTTTACCTATAAACTGCAATCCCACAGGCCACAGCTAAGTAATTCACCTCCACCAGAGTTCATATATCCAAATTTGACCAGCAAGTTAGAACGGAACATTTTTATTTTTTATAATTAGAAGATGGTAAATTGGTCTCGAATTCTTGTAGGAAAGGTTGGCTATAAGTAACCAGTAGGTCTAGAAGATAAAAAAAATAATTAGCATATATTGTCCATAAAGAATGACATTGAGGACTATATATGGTTTTTTTTTTTTTTGGGCCTATAAGGTGTTGGTCACGAGTAATAACATAACTAAAATCAAATCGTAGAACTAAGAGCACAAACATGTGATTTACAAATTTCTAGATTCTATGTTCGAGGGTAAAAATTCTCCACTCAACAAATTAGTTTTTTCATCACGTGAACCAAATGAATTTTAACTTATTAGGATGATCAGAAGACGTACGCGAACGATAGCCAACAGATTGATAAAGCTCCAACTTGTTGTAGAATTATTTCCATTAGTTTTTTTCTTCTAATAATTGTTTTGTATTGGTTCGTCGCATTGCTTTAAGATTATATATTAATCTTAGCTGTAATCCTTATCAATGAGACAATGATTATTAGTATAGTTTTTGTCTTAAACGAATCGAATCCATAGCAATAGCACTACTATGCCCTGCCCCTAAATATAAAACGAATCCATATTCAGAAACATATCGCTTTCTGGTCTGATTCTAGCGTTTAATTTTCTTTTTTTGATGAAATCGTAAACCATCGTTTATTTAACTAAAGATGGCACGATGTTTCGAATGAATTTAGAGATGCGGCACGCTGTGTCCATTAGAGAGGCGGTCTGCAAAACGGCATGTAGTTTATATCCTTACGGAAGAGACAACAAGTTGAGCATTGGTTAGTGATTGCTGACCGAGAAGGTCGTGACGTCATGACTAATATCGATGTTACTTCATAATAAAACCGACTGAATTAATTTTTATTTATCTTTTGATAATGGCTGACTAAATTTATAGCTTTTAATAGTATATTTTTGCATTGCTATTGTAATAGTTGCTTCAACTGCTCGTGTGGCATTCGGGAAAAATAGAACCATAATTTTTTTTTTTGTTTCTTTTTCATAAACGAGGACAAAAAAATTGGCAGTAAATTTTCTTATTTGGATAACCAATAAAACTCTCGACTATACTTATTTATTTTAAAATGTGAGAAAAAAATAAATAAATGCAAAAGAAGAAAGTAAAAATCCGAGGGTCGTCAGGCTCTTCCCTCTTCATTCTCATGCTACTTCCGAGAATTCAATCATAAAATCTTCATTATCGGATTAGGGTTTCTTGGTTCTCCGCAATTTTGAGGTAATTCAATCGTTCATTCTTGTAAGCAAAAAAAAAAAAAAAAAA
>VBRH01000005.1:105143-122611 GCA_014578085.1 Cardamine resedifolia | reverse complement strand
GGAAAACTTTAAAGAACCTCTAGAATTAAAAAAGATAAATCTAAGACAAAAAGAGAATTTGAAATGTACCGGGGAAACCCAGAAATTTGAGATCGAAGAAAACGGAGAAATAGGATGAAGAATCAAGATATGAGTAGATCCATTCAGGAAGGAGCTTTGTTGATGATGATGATGATGATGATGATGATGATGAATCCTTCTCTTTCTCTCTCTTTTCCTTTTTGTTGGTCTGATGAATAATAATTAAAATGTTGTAAGAAAGAAATAAAAATGAAGCTCTGTGGCTGGGCTTTTTGAATGAGAGGCGTATGCTATAATGCGCTGGTGACAGTCATATTCGTAAAATTAAATTAATAAAAGATAGTCTTCGGAGTTAGTAAATTGGAGTTTGAAACTTGAAAGTACATTGGGTTTGGTTTTTCCTCTTTTTGAGTTTTGACCATTCAAACTTGGACCCCTTTTTTAATTACCTGGTTTTTTTTTTTTTTTTAGGATTTTGATCGGTTGGAATGTCATACTCAAATAATAATTTAGCAATTATGCTGGTTTTAATCTACAGGGTTTACATTTATATATATACACGCAATGAGTGGCACAAAAAATATTAATTTGATTATAAAATCATTTATATTTGGTTCTATTTAGTAGCTCTATTCTTAGAACCATTTTTTCTTTCTCAACTTAAAAAAAAGGGGTCAAACTCCTAATGTCAAAGTTGCTAAGTTAGATGGACTAAGTTGTGCTCTTTTATACTATAATTTTATGATTTTATGATTTTGCAGTTTTCTAATCGGTGCTTTTTTTTAAAGAACATCTTCTTACATAACTCCAATAATTAGTCCCTAAATGTCACACAATTGTCTGATATAAAATTATGAGTATCTAGTTCAACAACCAACAGCCATAAATAAAATGACATTTCCAGCCAAACATATAGTTTATATAATTACTTGTTAGATAAATTAATCGAAGAACCGAATAATATAGTAATTAAAAAGGATGGGCCATTTTGAAAATTTGGACAAAGCTGTGAGGTGGGGACGATGACAAAACGACAAAGTAGGGGTAATTTGGTATTTCCTCGTTATATACATACATGCGTACACATATATGGATACCGGAATATTCCAAAGATATGACAGGCTGAGCCGGGGCCACGTGTTGAACGTGTCGGAGAGGCAAGAAAAATAAGTAAACATTTGAAAATTTTCAGCGACCAGTTTTTTTATAGATTGCGAAATATATCTACCAAGAAGAAAACGTTTACATGTTAATTGGGCTTCGTAATGGGCCTTAAGCACACAAAAAATCAATTAACTATAGAAGGTTCATCAAAAAATTGCTTCCGGCGGGGCTCGAACCCGCGACCTTCGGCTCATAAGACCAACGCTCTAACCAACTGAGCTACGGGAGCAGATTAATATAGTTCAATCTTCATATATTTTAAATACAGGTTCGAAGACAAAACATCGAATGAGTTAGATTTTCCTCAACTATCTGCAATTAAATTTATACAACACAAAAACTCATCTCTTGGAGACTACCACTAACATCAACATCGACATTGATACAACAATCTTAAACCCTGAATTGTCCCAAAACTTCTGCTTATCCCAAGAGTCATTATTAAGTTGTTGTTTCTCCGACATCAGATCTCTTATCTCTTTGATCTCCATGTCTCTTCTTTCCCCTTTCTGTGTTCCATCCATCACGCACAACAACAAAAGAGAATTTGGTAAGAACCCTTTTGATCCAAGCAAGAAGCTACACGAATGTCATTATTGACTTTATACTTACCCTCTGCAGCTTTCTTGTCTGGCTTCGAGCTTCTTGTAGACAGAACTCTAGTTTCAGCACCTTCTTCTTCAAATCTTGGTCAGTTCTTCTCTGTTTCTCCAGCTGTAATTTTTTTGCAAAAGATTGAAACTTTCACTTATAGAGTTTCAAAAGATCAAAACTTCCACTGAAAGTTTATACAAATAAACACAGAGTCAGAAGAAAAGGATTGATTCACCTGAGATTCGAATTCTTTAGTCTTATGTTTCCAGTGACCTGACATTAGCCTTATCTCATCTTTCAGTTTTGAGATCTCTTCATTTTTTACCTCAACTAGCCTATTCATCTTCTCAAATTTCATTTGAGAGACATCTTCTAAAAGTTTCTGAATCATGCAGTCCGTGCTACCTATCCCAGCCTTGGCAATGGCCTCTGTTATCTCACGCTCGATTCTCTTAACTTCTTCTCTAAGCTGTTTTTCTGAGCACTCTCTCAGGCTCATATCTCTCTGTAGATCATCAAGCTGATGTGCAAGCTGAGTCATACGGTCTTCATGTTCTTTGAGAGATCGTGTTTTGTCGTCAAGTTGTTTCTTTAGCGATGAACATTGGATCTGTGTAGATTGAGCAGAATCAGCACTTGTCTCTGCGGTTTGCTTGGTTAAGTCGAGCTGTGATCTCAATTCCTCTAAGTCTTTGATAAACTGTTTTCTCAAAAACAAGATTATGAAATCAGTATATAACTAAGAGTATATTACTACTACAAGACATAAATACAATGCTTTTGTGATGGAACAATTCATTTCTACCAGAAAATATGACTTAAAAAGCTTAAAGTGTATTTTACTAATACATAAATGAATCACAGCTTAAGTTGCATATTCTATGCTCTATTTAAATTGAATTCCAACAGACTCGACTAGCATATTTCATAGCACTAACAAATTTGAAGCTAAAGTTGTTTTCCTGTCTATATTATATATAGGATTGTAGAAGCACTCAAATAACTCTTTGAACTGTTCAAGTTTCATGAAAATAACACAAAGGCCGTATAAAATGAAAATGTGAGAAATAAACCTTAGCAGCAGCAGATGCAGAAGCTTCAAGCTGACAATTCCTTTCTTCCAATCTATTCTGCAATTTACACATCTCAATTTCCATGTTCGTCTCCCTTTTCTCTGCTTCCTAAACAACAACAACAACAAAGCCAAATCATTTCTATCTGATTCAGTTATTTAAAAACTTGCAGCAACCAAATCAGATTGATGATTACATTAACAAAAGGAAGAATCAATCAGATAAGAAATGATTCATAGAAAAAGGAATTACTTTTCTAGTTAAGGTTTCTTTAAGAAAGGATTGTTCTTGTGAAACCAAACGTCCCCTCACTTGCTTCAGCTCCGCCGCCAAAGACACCACGTTTCGCCGGAAACTCTCTTTCTTCTCATTCAAATCTTTCAGAAGTGGATCCACCGTCGTTTTGTCGGAACAAGACATCTAGATTCGATTAATTTCTATTCCAATGACTACACTTTGAGGATCTGTTTCAGCTCTTGCATGCACAAATCTCTAAATCTCTGAATGGGAAAGAAGAAAGATAAAAAAGAAATTAATTTCCACTGCATGTGAATATGGTAGTTGACCATTAATACAGAAATATTAAATGAAGAGTCTTTAACAATTCAATCAGATCTCTCTGGTTTTGGCATGAATCTATATCACTACCATAACAGAGGAGAGAAAGAGACAAAAAAAAAAAAGGAACAGCCAATGAAAGAAATGAGAATAAATGAATTGGCTTATTTGGCCAGAGAGAGAGAAGGAGACGAAAATCACAAAAGTAACTTGGAACTGAAAAATTCAAATTTTCTCACTTTCCCTCCAAAGTCCTCGGCAAACACAACAACCCACGAGCTCGCACCGTATGCCGTACAAATATTTGACTTTTATCACAGACTTAATTACAATTTTCCTTGAAAATTTAAAATTTGACAATTTTTGTTCAATAGACAAATGCTTTAAGTGTGACAAATTAAGAACAGTCGCCATTCAAACTAAGAACAATTATACGATTTTTTTCCGATAAAAGGCGTAAACCAAATCTCAACGTTGACACGAATTTTTTAAAATGGTCATAATATATAATCACCTTCTAGTTATCCGTAATCACGTAAATGCCATTATGTTAAAGTGAAAGGAGAAAAAATAACAGGGTCCACATTTAGCCTCGCATCTCCATATAATAAGTAACTGAAAAAAGAAAAAAAATAAAACATTTTCTCATAAACATTGAATTTGTTCCCCCAGTTTACCTTTAAGAAAGCTTAATTTTTCTCATCAATGGTGATCAATATGCGAATCCAAGATGGATTCTGGATTCTAGTCGAACATTACTATTTACTGCACTGAATCGGCACATCACTGGCTCATTGGAGTGCAACATCTATAAGCCTATGCCCATTTCCAACTGCAAATGCCTCTTGTTGTTTCGTTTAGGGAAAGAAACAAACTTTGTTATTCAGGAATCATAGCAAAATAGTTTCATCCTTAGTGTTTTATACTCAATTAATGTTTTAGATTATTTTAATCTCATTCCATCCTTAGTGAATTTAAAAAAAAATAGTATATATAAGTTGCATTTAATGATAAATAACACATATAAATTATATTTTAAAATGCAATTCTCAAATAATAGTATAGAGATTTCTTGTTTTTAAATTCATGTTGAATTGTTAATTTTTTTATTTTTTAATATATTAAACTAACTTCAACTTTTTAACTTTTTCTAAAATTATTGTTAAAAATCATTGTGTTTGGTTGTTAGAATTGTAAAAAAAAAAAATCCTAAATATTCCATAAACATCTTTTTTATTATTTTTCTCTTTAACAATACTTTTATTTAAAAGACATATAATTTGAGTCAATTTAAAAGTTTACTTTTAAATGATCCCATTTTCTATATATTTTAAATTTTTATGAAGTTTAAATATTATTAATATTTTAAAAAAAAATTATAGAATTTAAATATTATTAATATTTAAAACTCTTTATAGACTTTAAATATTATTAATATTTCAAATGTTTAATATAGTTTACATATATTTATATATTTTAAACTTTTTAAAAAGTTTATATATTTTAAATGTTTAACTATTTATAATATTTTGAATTTGAATTTTTTTTTAAAATTTATATGTGTTCAATTAAAGAATGGATTAAACTGAATAAAATTTTTAAATTTAGACGTTTGATAGACAAATCTTCCTGCTCATTGGTATTTGTATTGATTTTGGTCTTTTTTTTTATTATAAGACTTTCTTTTACAATTGGCAAGCAAATTTTAATATTTTTTAACTTGTACAGAATTAGGAATCTTCGAAAATGAAGTATGGTCTATTAATAGAAACCGTGATGCGATCAAATTAGCGGTAAACTAGATCCAAAATCCACAAACATTCTCTTCCTAATACAGATTTCCCATTTCAGGAATCACAAAATTTTCAGATAAATAACGAACACAAAAAGCTTTTGCAATCTAAGGTATTGGATTCTGATTATGAACATCACTTTTCTTGGAAACTCAACGATGAGACCCTCTAGATGCATTCTCCGTGCGTTCACAAGAATCTCTCCATCTCAATACATCCGAGACACCACTGTTAGATCGCATCCTTATAGATTCTGCGGAAACCAAAGTAACAATCCAATTTCTAATAGAATCAGCAAACCGACAAATGCTGTAGCGCCATTTTGTACCGATAGTCGAAGCTCTGTTACAGCTCAGGTTGTTTCTGAGGCAAGAAGTCTCTCTGCTTCCACCACCTGCGCAAACAACACGACCTTGGATCAAATATACACCAAGAACGGCTTAAATGAGAAACCTTTAGCAGTGAAGAGATTAAATGGAGATGAGAAAGATGAAGAGGTGATCAATGAAGATGCCAATAGCGTAAATGGAGATGGTTTTGAGGGTATTAAGGAAAATGAAGCTGAGGAAGAGGCTTGGAGATTGTTGAGGGAATCAGTAGTGACATACTGTGATTCACCTGTGGGAACAATGGCTGCTAAAGATCCAACTGACACAACGCCATCAAACTACGATCAGGTCTTTATTAGGGATTTTGTACCTTCTGCTCTGGCTTTTCTACTGAAGGGAGAAAGCGAAATTGTTCGAAACTTCCTTCTTCACACGTTGCAGTTGCAGGTAACGCACATTCGCTATGTTATACACTGAAAGAAACACAAAATGTTGTTTAAACGTGATGAGTTTGCATTCAAATGAAAGGCCAATTCATCAGCTTTTCTTTCTAACAGGAATATGGAAATTTGAGTAAAATCAAAGACATGAACTTTGGTGTTGTTGTTTGTTGTGTTTCTAGAGTTGGGAGAAAACAGTTGATTGTTATAGTCCAGGACAAGGACTAATGCCTGCGAGTTTTAAAGTCAGAACTTTACCGCTTGAAGAGGACAAGTTTGAAGAGGTTCTGGATCCAGATTTTGGCGAAGCAGCTATAGGTCGTGTTGCTCCTGTTGATTCTGGTCAGTACTTTCTTGCTTCTTCAATCTACATTTTCCTATCAATAGAGTCTAAAAGGATTGCATCGTTGTCGATTCTATCAGCTTGGCAACATGTAATCGAACAGTTTGATTCACACATGCTGGTCTAAATAGAAAATTTTCAGGTTTATGGTGGATAATAATGTTGAGGGCATACGGGAAAATCACAGGGGATTACTCACTTCAAGAGAGGATAGATGTGCAGACAGGGATAAAGATGATTGCAAACCTGTGTTTGGCTGATGGGTTTGATATGTTTCCCACACTCTTGGTCACTGATGGCTCTTGTATGATAGATCGACGTATGGGTATCCACGGCCATCCTCTTGAGATCCAAGTAAAGTAACTCCCCACAAATAAGTTTGTTTCTTCGTTTAAAATTTTCGAAAAGAAAAGTTTGACGAACATGTTCATGATGATTCTGTTGGCACAGGCTTTGTTCTACTCTGCTCTGCGGTCTTCTCGTGAGATGCTAACTGTAAATGATAGCTCAAAAAACATAATAAAGACAATTAGCAACAGGCTCAGTGCATTATCATTTCACATGAGAGAAAACTATTGGGTTGACAAAAGCAAAATCAATGAGATTTACCGTTACAAGACAGAGGAGTACTCTATGGACGCCACAAACAAGTTCAATATCTACCCGGAACAGGTTTCTCCGTGGCTAATGGATTGGGTTCCTGAAAGTCCTGACACTGGATTCCTGATAGGAAACCTCCAGCCTGCTCATATGGATTTCAGGTTCTTCACCTTAGGAAACCTCTGGTCAATCATCTCCTCATTGGCAACACCAAAACAGAACCAAGCAATATTAAATTTGATTGAAGAGAAATGGGATGATCTCGTTGGGCATATGCCACTTAAGATATGTTACCCGGCTTTGGAATCTTCAGAGTGGCATATAATCACCGGGAGTGACCCGAAGAACACGTGAGTTCTTCTCTCAATATCTGCATATACTTTTAAATAATGGACCAGACTTCATCTATATACTCTTTTCATGTTCTGTAGGCCTTGGTCTTACCACAATGGAGGGTCATGGCCAACACTTCTCTGGCAGGTAAGCATGAATTCGTGACACATATATATATGTTAGGAAGTCTACTATACATGAATTCTCATGTATGTATTTGAAATATTGTTAGTTCACACTGGCATGCATCAAGATGGGTAGACCAGAGTTAGCAGAGAGAGCAGTTACCTTGGCCGAGAAGAGGCTTCAAGCTGATCGGTGGCCAGAGTACTACGATACAAGAAACGGGAAGTTCATTGGAAAACAGTCCAGGCTTTACCAGACATGGACAATTGCTGGTTTCTTAACTTCAAAGCATCTATTGAAGAATCCTGAAATAGCATCTTCCTTGTTCTGGGAAGAAGATTTTGAGCTTCTAGAGACTTGCGTCTGCGTTCTCACCAAATCAGGGCGGAAGAAATGCTCTCGGGCCGCAGCAAAGTCTCAGATTCTTATCTAAATTGGTTTGCCCATAAACAGGATTAGGATAAAAATTTCCTGTTGCAACAAAATGTTATACAGGTTAAACCAAATTAATCATTACAAAATCATCTGTGTATATATATTTTTGAAGAAATCGTAGTAGTAATTTTCTACAAACTTGTCACATCTCCACACTTACTTCCTAATCAGATGAAACTCACAACTAACTAAACATCATTTTCCTGTCATTATTACTAACTTGACCACCAAACTTAATTCTTTAACCAATTTTCGATCTTATAACTGATGACAATCCAACGAGAAATAAACAGAGTTTATGTAGATTTATTAAACTAACTCATCAGTTTCAACAGAAATATACAATAAAAGATTCTTCACCTCGAAGCTTCCCTCTTCTTCGACGGCTTTCTTTGCAGTCTCGAGTTCTTCGTCCAACAAAATGTCCCAATGGCCATCCCAAGTGATGAAGAACTCAGTGTCAACGAGATCAACTCTCTCCTTCTTGCTCAGATTCCAAACGCTCTTCTTCCCTTTGAGGAGGATCATGGCCTAATGTGTGGTAATGCGCCGGCTCCACACTTCCCGCCTTGAACCTTACCATCGCCGACGTCGGCGTCTCTCTCACGATCTTCATCGAGCCTCCCGGCATGGTGTCCACGGGATTGAACTCTCTCTCTTCTTCGCCAAGCAGCAAATCGAGCAGGACGCGGAGGCTTCATCTGTCTATTTCGTTGTTTAATCATCGGCTGTTGATTTTCCGATTTGAAGCATCTCATCATCACATGAACAATTGGCAAATGGAGAAACGAAGTTTCGAAATCCAAGTCAAAATTGGATTGATACGCTGCGTTTTTATATTGCAATAGTTGTAAATTTGTAATGTTGCTATTTTGCCTCTTGTTAACTATTATATCCTTCGAACATTAGTGTAACAGATACGCCAGGCTAGCTTTTTTGTCAGTTCGCTCAAATACACAAAACTGTGTAGGGTATTCTTTTTTAATTATTTTTTTTGACGCGAACCACGAACTTGTTGACTGATTGTTCATTTGTCAACTAGACGTAATCTGATTGTTGAGAGACCCAAAACAGTGAGTTAATGGGCTGGGCCCATTCATAAAAGGAATTTATTTAGTTCCCACCAAAAACGCCACCGTATTACACAGACTCTCTTTTAGAGTTAGCCAAACCCAGGTTCGCTCAGAGGAAGAACAGCGACGATGGCGTGGGCACAATTGATTCAGAGCGCGAGAGCAGCTCTAGGGACAACGCGCTCGTGTTCGTCTCTTGGACTTCCCAGATTCTACTCCAAACCAGCCACATACTTCGGTACGTGGTTTCCGAGAAATTTTAGATGAGAAATTTTCGTCTCTATGAAGTCTCAGTGTCTGTGGAGGTTTATGAGTTAGCTTAGCCTTTGATTGCTTGGAATATATTTAGGATGAGAACTTAGTTGCTTTCTTTCTATTGGTTTCAGTGTTAACAGTTTCAGCATTTTCTGAATCATGGTTATTGTTATATGTACTCTTATGTGCTCGAGTTTTGACTCTCCTCTCAAAATGATGAATCTATGACTATGACATATCCAAGAATCACTTAACAGAAAATGTAACTTGGATTTGTTGTTTCAGGCAAATCCAAATCTGGTTCTAGGTTTGATTCTTGTTTATGGTATTGCAGTGAAGGTTGGGATTCCAGAGTTCCTAAGCGGGATTGGCAGAGGAGCCGAGACTCACATTGCCAAAATTGAAACTGAGATCGGTGACCTTCATAAGCTACTTGTCACGCGTACTCTCAGACTCAAGAAACTTGGGATCCCTTGCAAACATGTAAGTACCAAATAAGTATACTACTAAACATGATTGAGTTAGGCGAAAGACTCTGATAGAGATTTACAGATATTCTTATTTCCTGATTCTGTGAGATAACTTCAGCTTGTTTTTATCAAAAAAAAGCATGAAATGTTTTCATATATATATCCTGACTTCTTTCCTTCACATAAACTGATTAACTTTTATGGGTTCATGGAACAGCACCATTTTCATCTTATACTTGTATATGTTATGTTGGCTCAGTTATTCAATCTCCTACTTTATGACCTTATGGATTTCACAGTTCTGAATTCTTTTTTATTGTGCAGAGGAAACTCATACTCAAGTATGGCCAAAAATACAGGCTAGGGCTATGGAAACCTAGAGCTGACGCTATTAAGGCCTGATCAAGTCTCTATGTTGAAGTGAGTCTCTCTTGCCGAGTTTTACTGTTGAAATAAGTTGTAGTACTCGAATGATCATTTGTCAAAACCAGTTCAGTATTGGACAATATAGACACAAGTGATAATGTTGGTTTAGTGGTTTTGATGTTTATGGAAGTTTACTTAAAACATAGTGACATTTCGCAATTAATGTCACAGTTTTCTTGACTAGTCTATATACAAGTGAGCATTTCCTTGAGTAACCTCCTATAGGTCTAGTATATGGCTTCTAAGCCTCATCTCTAGTTTATTGTGTAAAATTAGTGAACGCAATCACTCAGGAACACACTAAATCACGGATTTTGAAGACAATATAGACACAAGTGATAATGTTGGTTTAGTGGATTATGCGATTCCATAGCTATTACCTGTTTCATTAGTGGTCCAGAATAAAGATCCTACTTCTATCTACAACGGCTTAGCTCATGTTTGATTCTGCTATTAACGGATCTGATTAGTCAAAATGATCTGATGAATTAGATATTTAGATCCCTAATTTACATATTCAAGTGTTAGAGCTTGAGTTACATAGATCATGATTGTAAATAACTGATGTCGAGATCTTGGTAGATTGACTCAAAACTGTATTGATTTGTGATTGCTGCTTACTACTACTAAAAAAGGTTTTCATGGCTTTTGTGTATATATGATGAATGGTACTTAAAGGAACAGATGACTCGATAATTGTAATCACTGATTTTTGAAGTCATCAATATGTGAAAATAGTTTCCCCATCAAATAGCTGTGTGTATATGTGACCATTGGATTCAAGAAATGGTGATGAGTCAACAATTTGGACTGTAGAGAAGCTGCTATATTGTCTTGGTTGATTTTTGTTTTTACATTTAAAACCCAAAAGGCAAAAGCCGTCATTGGTTTTGGTCGGCTACGTCTGGGGTCCAATGGTAACAAAAGGACAAGTATCAGATCATGTCCACAAGTTCTGATGGGTCAATTTTTTCGGGTCAACGTGTTTAAACAGCAGCACTGAGAATGACACTTAATTTGCCGATGCTATTAGAAAATGACCATTCCTCCATAACGTTGGGGCCATTTTTGGTATTAATATATGATAGTTGTTATGACAAAGCACTCCCCAAATGGCAAAATCTCAAGCATTTCGATAAGTTTTGCAGTACCAAATAGCCCACTATAGCAACATGCATGCATTCTACCGGATTTAAAATCTGAAATGTTGCACAACCACATTATATAATTATTTTGAAATATATATTCATAATTTACGAAAATTTTAAATTAGTTAAAACGGAATCGGAATTTTAGTGCATGGAAGGTTAAAATTCCTGAATTCTTGAGTGGGATTGAGGGAGGCTTTGAGACCCACATTGCCAATGGGCATTCGGTTATATTGTTGTTGTAGAAAAGCATTATACGTATATAGTTAAACCTCATGTTTACTTAAGATCAAGGATAAAAAGTTTTTGTATAGGAAATTATGTATTATTATCTATATAGTTTCAAAATAATATATTAGAATTTCTCTATAATATTTCTATAAATAGAAACAATGATAAATAACAAAAGCATAGAGGTTGGCTCCCTAAAGAGTAAAGAGTAAAGAGTAAAAAAAGGGATACGCTGCCTAGTCGAGATGGGGTTATATGAAGTGAATTCTCTCTTTTGATTTACGATAATAGATCGCAATACTATGTGACAGAAGTTGCATTCAAAATAACAGTGATGTCAAAACATGATTCCATAAAACTAACGAACCTGTACCCAATTAACATCCTTATCTATGGGGACATATATATATATATATATATACCATTTTGGTTTTGCATTTTCACTGTGGGTCGTCGTACCAAGAATTATGTATCATAGCATCTTGAATCTTGGATTCGAACCTCGCTAATCCCTATTTGGAAGGCTATGGAAGCACGAGGATAATTATAAATAAAATAAAAAAGGAGGAGCATGAGGTGAGAAAGTGGTGGGTGGTCCTTGAGCCTTGAAGGAATCAAAGAAGACATCTCACACTTGACCCCAATTATTATGCCACCTTCTCTCTCACGTCTCCATCCGTTTTCGTTGTCATCTCTTTTTTTTTTTCTTGAGGCTTTCCTCTTCAAACGTGTCACCTCTCTAATGGCAAATCTTCTCTCTTTCAGTTGTTTTGTAATCCGTGAAGTTCTATTTGTTTAGCCAAAAACCTTCTCTGCTTTATACTATTCATAACAGTTTAACCCAAAATTATTTTCTCTAAATACAAAATTGTATTTATCGTCACATCACTTAGATTCTCAATAGATCTTTTCTTGCGTTTCCCTAATAGGCTAATTATACATTGGATCGTCATGGAGATCCTATGTGTATATATAAAATCGAAAATAATTTTGAAATGTGAACAACTTACAAGCTGAGTTTTATAACTGTTACTAATTAGATACCCTAACCTTGTTAGCATCATAGGTCATTATACTCACGTTCTCCACTAAGTAGACGAGCAAACCGAGTCTAAACCTAAACCAGGTTTTAGTTTGGTTTTGTTCAGTCCAATTTTGTCTATTTCTAATAGTGACTATTCAAACCAAACTATATTAATGTACACAAATCAAGTGGTGTTATGAGTTAAGTAGTAGAGTTCGTGAGTAAATTTTATCAAATATACTCTATTGAATTTTGTTGATGAAAACCTTAACAGATGTCGCAAAAATACGAAATTTTCTTCCAAGTTGAAAATAAATGTTTGTCATGCAAATTTTATGTAGCCAATATGATTGGTTATAGCTAGTGGATTGTATATAAAAATACTCTATTCTGAAATCGTTTTGGCCGGTATCTTTTGTTTTTTCATCTTTTGGCCGATATCTCATTCAGTTCAAGTATTTTATTTATTTACCATTTCATCTATGAACTTCCAACGTCTTATTATTAGTAATTAAGCCTCCCTTTATCTAACATCAACAGCTGGTAATTTATGTGTCCGTTTTACAAAACGTATATCATTATCTATTAAACCAACAAATATTGTTGTTAAATTCATATCATCAAGAGTCGACTGAAAAAATCTTCTCCAATCAGCTGAGCGTAAAACCACGCGCGTTCAAATAACAAACCGATTGGCTTTGGTCTAAATATAGCTCATCATGTACAAATTTAAAACTAAATGATTTCCGACTGAGCATTTAATCGGAAATTAGTAGGAAAACAAAATTTCCGACTATTTTTCGTCTAAAACTAAATAGTCAGAATATGACTATCGGAAAAAAAATTTAGTCGAAAAATTGTCGGAAACATAATAGTCGGAAATTTTTAGGAAAAATTTTAGCCAGAAATTTGTAGGAAAATTTTTGTCGGAAATTTATCGGAAAATTTTTAGTCGGAAATTAGTAGGAAAAAAAAGAAAAAAAATTCAATGGAAAATAATTATATGATGTCTTTCTTCTTTGTTCTAAGTTGTTTTATTATCTGATGTTGTAATTTATATAAATGTTGATGCTCTTAATGACTTTATCCAAGGAAAATATGAGTTTCTTCCTCCTCCAAATCATCAAGATTCATTATTGACTCCGGCTAAGAGAAGACCAAGCCGCCATCGTCGTAGTGGTGGCAATAGCGGTGACTTCATTACGATTTCACCTTCTTCAATGCCTCCTCATCCTGCTAAAATGATTTAAGCTAAACCAAGATCGAATGTCAAAGGGTTGGTTGGGTATATATATAGGATGCTCAAATTCCGACTAAATTCTTACTATTACCATATTTAATCGAAAACGAGGGTCCATTTTCCAACTAAATTCTGACTATTTGTCGGAATTTAGTCGGAAAATGGACCCTCGTTTCTAAACAAAATTTCGACATGCACCACTCCCATGTATTTATCTCCCCCACGCAATGCAAGCACATGCTCCATACTTAGTCAGAATTTTGTAGGAAACGAGGGTCCATTTTCTGACTAAATTCTGACTATTTATCGGAATTTAGTCGGAAAATAGACTCTCGTTTCCGACAAAATACCGACTTAAATCCAACCAATAGTATAAATTAGTCGGACTTTTGTAAAAAAATTAGACAAAAATTTTGACTAAATTAGTCGGAAATAGTTGGAAATATTTCCGACTAATTTAGTCGGAAATTTGGAAAGAAAAATCAAAAAAGTTTCTAACTTTTATCCGTTAAAATTCCCATAAATCTCCGACTAAATATTTTGACGGAAATTTCCGACAATTTTCCGACTAAACTTTCCTTTGTCGGAAATTAATCGGAAAACAGTCAGAAAATTTCTGACTATCAATAAAATCAAAAAAATTTGTCGGAATTTGCTATGTTTTCTTGGAGTGTTAGTTAGAACAAATGTTAATCCAAATCCATATATGTAAGGACAAAGTATGATATATGCACTCGTTTTGATTCACAAAAGTTGGCTAATTGTAGGACACACCAAAGTCTTTTTAACTTATTATCATATTTTATGAATTTAGTTTTCTTATAAAAGAGAGAAAAAAAACAGTTCGAGAAGAAACTAAATTCAGATAAAGAGGTCTCACATGCGACGCACTTTGAGCAAAAGAGTCGGGCCGTAGGGTCTGCATGCACATGCCTTCTCGTATATATTTATACTTATTTTATTTTCAAATTTTTGGCATATAGCTTATAAATATCGAATTAAATTTTCTTAAATATAAATATTAAAACTGTGGGACCAATATTTGTGATTTAGTGTTTTGAGGCTTTGAGCTAATGTTATTGTTCTATTGTCAATCAATATTCAAATTCGTATAAGCCAATGATTTTAATATTTGATGTAGAAGTGAATGTATAGATTAAAAATTCAATTTCTGAGAATTTCGTTTCTATTATTAATATTTGAAACACTTATAGTCCATCCAAAAATAAGGGAGAGAAATCATTTATGTAATTTTCAAATCATATTTCTCGAAATTTCATTTTTAAGAACGTATCTGCAACTCAAAGTTATGAAGCGACACCAAAAGGTCCAAAACACTGCGAACCCTTTTGATAATTTTGACATTTTCTTTTCATAGCAAACAAATTATTACAAACAAAACAATAAGACATTCCGATGATAAAATCGTAAAAGAATTAATTAAAACAAATATTACACACCATCGGCTTATGCACTCGGCTATAAAGCCGAGCCGAGGTTATTAGACGGCTTAATCTCAGACAGAATCTTTGATAGAGCCGTCATGGCTCTGACTTGCATTTCCAACGCCGCTATGTAATCCGCCGTCTCGTCCAAAAGCTCCGGCAACGCCGTTCTCCGGCAACCCGGCACCAACCCACCCAACACCCGGACCCGATTTCCCACCGCCGACAACTTCCTCCTCCTTCTTCCACCACCTCCCAATGCCCACGCCGGTTTTGCATTCCTTTGCCGGCGCAGACTCGTCCCGAGTCGACTCACCAAAATCGCTCGGCTCCACCGAGTGGCACCACGAGCCGTCTTCGCGAGCACTTTATCGGCCGTGTCCCGAACAGTTGCACTCCGCCGCGATCGCCGGAGAGCGTCGTAGAGCTTTAAGGAGTAAACCTTTTGTGCCGCCGTAGCTCTCCATCTCGGACTAAGATGGCTCGCTGGGGCTTCCGAACTTCTCCGCGATCGACGGAGAGCCTCCAACAGCTTCGGAGCGAAAACCCTTTGGCCTCTTTGCAATCTCCGGCGAAAAGGGACTGTTTCAGTTCCTTCTTCCTCCGGTGACGTCGAAGGATTCGATCCATTTCCCTGTTCAGAAGACATATATACAAGAATCCTAAAAAACTACTAGAGGAACGTTTTTTTCTTCTTCTTGTTGTCTTGATAAATTTTCAAGAACAAATGATTTATTGAATAGTGAACAAAGTGAAACTCTTTCTTTTTTTGATAATAATTTTGAGTAATTGGAGGGATCTCTATATATAAACATTTGGGAGAGATTGGAGCGGCCATTCTTAATTCAATTAGTTTCTATATTTTATTTATCTTCCTTGTCTTTTTCGAATTGAATACCATAATTTAGATTTTTTTTTCTTGAATAATGTACGTCTAAATTCACATTGGCCAATTATGATTGACCCGGTGAATATAAAAATCATTTTCCTAAGTAAAATTAATGCATTTTTAGGTTGGAAATACTAAAGGAACAAGAATATATTTTCTTTTTTTGACGGCTAACAAAAATATCCGTCTTCATTTAGGAGATAAGATACTATTTGAATAGATATTTTCATAGATATTTTACATATAGACTAAACTTGAAACTTTTTACATACCTATTTATGATGGTGAGCGGTATAAATTTGTGTCATGACGTGGATTTATTTGATTTGTAGATTTTTGTAGTTATAAAAAGATCAAAATTGGCGATGGAATGGAGGAGTTTGATGTAATAATGTGGAAGGCAATGATTGGTGGCAATATAACCAATAGATAGAACAAATAGCTATCAAACAAAATTTAACATAAAGAAACAAAAACACTAATGAGTTTTTAAAGTTGGAACAAAAAATAGGAAAAGAATAGGAAAAAGAGAAGATGCATGTGATGGTGTTTTATTTCACGACCTTCACACCTTAGGCTTAGCGTTGTGGCTATTTATCATCCACAATTTTTAGCTCACAATTTCTCTATTTAAGAAAAAAAGATTTTCAATACTTGGTGTTTTGTGAAACATATAACATGTTCTTTATAGTTTTCTTCTTTTTTGGAAAAAATTCGATTTAGTTGATTTTTTCGAAAAGCATGAAGCTAAGTTTTGGATTACATTTGTCCATCAGTTTATAAGTGGAAAAACAAATCGTGCATATAGCTTACTAAATAATTTCTAACTATTTTTCTTTAACTTTTATTTTATTTTATTTCAACCCGTATCAAGAAATCTAATTGCATCCGGCATACTTCTTAAATCTTAATATTTGGCCAATGGGGTTGGGAAACTCTCATATTCGTAAAATGTTACATTAGAACGCATGTTTCAGACTTCTTTACGTTAGTATTATTTATTTTATTTTTAAAAAAGAGAAGGATAAACTATTACAATTTTTTGAATTCAAAACGACATAATATTTCAATTCGATTGAGTTAGTCAAGAGTTTTTCAAATTATTCCCTTGTTAGTTATAAGTTATACTCTTATGTATTAGTTTCACCGTCTTGTAAAAAAACTTCATAGCATTTAACAGAAAACCCTTTATCAAAAAAAAAAAAAGAGTTTTTCAAATTGCGACATTTTGAGTAGAATTTGTCTCCACTTAACTTTTAGCCTGACATATTTTATGTGAACAAACAAGGAAAAATTGTAAGAAAACAATTCCAAATTTTCAGCACTTGGCTGAAGGTATGGCTGAATTTGTTGGAAAAAAAAAACAATTTCAGTTTTACAGAACTTGGCTGAAGGTATGTTTGAATTTGTGCAAGAATCTTGGAATATTTTTACAAATATATATATATATATATATCT
>VBRH01000005.1:83642-105102 GCA_014578085.1 Cardamine resedifolia | reverse complement strand
TAATTTAAGCTGTTAAGTGGATTATAAAATAAAAAAAATTTAAGGAACAAAAGTATCTAATTTGCAAAGAAAAACAATGTAAATGTGGGGTTTTTAGCAATAAACGTGAGTCATGACAGAGAGATTTGCCTCCTTGCGTCAGACACGCTTTAATATCCCCTTCTTAATTTTTTCCTTTTATGTTTGTTTATTATTCCCAAATCAAATGATTAGTTGTTATCCTCATTGATTGTTTGTTATCCCAATTCAGGACAATAATGACAATGATTTATTTGATGAAGAAATTGGTCTGTGCATAATCTTTTGTTCTATTTTTTTTTTTTGTTAAAGACAAATCATTCTTTATTTACTGTAGAAAATATTGATATATGTTATTTAGAAGTTTAAGATTCTCAAAAATCAAGTTATAGAAAAGAACAGTCCTTTACCACATTCTAGCATTTGGTTTCCTCCTCTATTACTTTGGTGGGTTGTCTTTTCTTACTTGGGGAATGGTAATATTACTCTCTTTTTTGCCTTTTTATTTGTCATTAACTTGCCAGAATAATAAATAGTAACAATAGTTATAAATGATAAAATACAAAACTTTATCAAAAAAAAGTTATAGATATATGAAACGGAGCCGTACATTGCATGGGAAACAAAGAACAATGTACATAAATGATTCAATCAATTTTGTTGCTCCACTTACAAATTTTGTCACATTAGCGATAAACTTAAGAGTACGAATTATTATGTATATACACAAACGGTTTTTAAAATTTATATTCTTTTAGTAATTTGTTTTGTCAACAGTTATATTGATTAACAGAAAAATCATACTGGAAACCCATTAGATAAAATTCTTTTGCTACTCGACTTACAACGTGACAAATTTAGAGTACTAATTATCCCCGTATATTATTATTACACCAGACTAAAAGCCCAAGGCAGATAAAGTTAGTTACTTTTTTTGGCCCACATTTTAGCTAACGACCGGAGGCTGTTTTTTACCGGTCCGGTTTGATTTGGTTTTAGACAAGTAGCATAAACATGAAACATGCACCGAAACGACACCGTTTGAGGCAGTAGATGTCCTTTTCCCATAAATACGTAAATTTCCATTTTTGTTTTGCAATTCTTGGGAAGGGGTTTATGAAGGGCTTTTGACATCAGTCTTCGTCTTTCGTACGGTTTCTTGCCTCTTAGGCAAAACGTAACCCTAAATTCCCGAATTTGGTGCTCAAGATCTTCCTCACTTCGACTGCTTACGGTTCCCATCACGTGAGTCCGGCTATTCGAGTCCGGTCTAGCCCGGTTAAGAGTCCACTGTTCAGTGCACTGACTCAGCTAACCGGATGGAACCGGAGTTCCCACGAATTGGGTCGTCGTGCTTTCTCCTCCGATTCTAAGGCTGCCGATTCGGATTCCGAAGGGTCCGGCACGAAATCGTCAGCAGCTATTGTCTCAAAAACTAACCTCAACGATTGTCTAACGGTGGGAATTTTTATGATCATGGGTTTCTTTTTTTATCCACAATGTAGGATTTCAAGAATCGATTGAAATGCATTAAACTTGGCTGGGCCATTTTTATTCAATTGGCAAATTTCTTGATGGTTCTAGCGATTCGAAAGTTAAAGCTACAACCTTTAAAGCATTGGTAGAGAAATTCGAAATTTTGACGAAATTGGTATACTGATCTTTTGATATACGCAAAATTGGATGGACCATTCCTAGTTTCATACTCAGGCAAAGCTAGAAACTTTTATAGCTATACCATTCCGTGGGCTTGGGTATGAATTTTCATTAAGGTCTTTATGTTGTTTTAACTGCAGGTTATAGCATTGCCTTTGCCCCATAAGCCTCTTATTCCTGGCTTTTATATGCCAATCTATGTCAAGGTATGTTTACTTCAACCTAATTTCAGATAACAAACAAATCACCTTTTTTTTTTGCTGTCCATTAAATTATACTGCCTGTTATGTTTGTTGTCTCAGCTTGCGTTTCTCTGACCTGTATGTGCTTTTATTTGTGTAGGATCCTAAAGTACTTGCAGCTTTACAAGAGTGCAGAAGACAACAAGCTCCATTTGCGGGGGCTTTCCTTTTGAAGGATGACGCATCAACTGATTCATCTTCTAGCTCTGAAACAGAGGAAATTCTAGAGAAGTTGAAAGGCAAAGAGTTGCTTAACCGGATTCACGAAATTGGTACATTTGCTCAGGTGTACCCTCTTGCCACACGTTACCGTTTGTGTTTTTCCTTGTCTCTGTCTGACAGACATAACCATTCCAGATTTCAAGTATCCAAGGTGAGCAAGTCATCCTTGTTGGTCGCAGACGACTTCGAATAACAGAGATGGTTTGTGGAAATATTTATTTTAAAAGGATTAAACGTTCATGAAGAGTAAAGATTTTAAAGTTCAGAAGCTGTGTGTATACCTTCCGTCTTATGCTTATCAAGTTATGGTTCTCTCAGTGTGAAAACCATATGCTTTGTTTCTGTACAGGTGAGTGAAGATCCTCTAACTGTCAAAGTGGACCATCTAAAGGTGTGTTTCTGTTTTCCCTTTTATGATACAAGCAGGGGGAGCAAGACATGTTTCTATCTTCTTTTGAAATTTTGAAATATAGAACCTTTGTCACGTGTTTCTTTGCTATTTCTTTGCAGGATAAGCCATATGACAAGGACGATGATGTCATCAAGGCAACATACTTTGAAGTTATGTCAACGCTTAGGGATGTCTTAAGGACAACTTCACTCTGGAGAGATCAAGTTCAGACATATACCCAGGCATGTTCTCTTCAAATTTGACACTGCTTAGTGCTTACTAGTACAAAATATGTCAGACTAGCAGTATCTTAGTAGATTTCTTTTCAATTTCTATAGCATATAGGTGACTTCAATTATCAAAAGTTAGCCAATTTTGGAGCCGGGATATCTGGCGCTAACAAACATCAAAATCAGGGGATTCTTGATGAACTGGATGTAAGTAGTTTAGCTAGTAGTCTATTACTGTCATGTTTTGATGCCGAGATTACCTCAAACAGGGTGATATTCCATTACTAGTCTGCCTCTCATATTGTTTTCTTCGATCCAGGTTCATAAACGTCTGGAGTTGACGCTAGAATTGGTGAAAAAAGAAGTTGAAATTAACAAGATTCAAGTACTTCATTCCTTCACTTTCCTGCATCTTTCCAGCTGACTAGTGCTACTATGTTTTTATAAATGATTGTTTTATATAGAATAATCCTCATCTCTTTTGATTCGTGTTTAGAAAACCATAGCAAAAACTGTTGAAGAAAAATTTAGTGGCGAAAAACGTCGTATCTTGCTAAAGGAGCAGCTCACGGCTATTAAAAAGGTTTCCAGCTCGCCTCTCAATTTATGGCTGCTCATTTATGGGTGTGCATGATATATAGTATCATTGGTTGATGACTATTAACCCAATGCAGGAGCTTGGTGTGGAGACAGACAGCAAATCTGCATTTTGTGGTTAGTACTACTAGTCTATTACTACAGTAGTATATTCTATTCTATGTTTTTATTGATCCAGAGAGATTCAAACTTTCAGATTGCACCACTTTGAAGTCATGACGCCTAATTTTCTATAGTTTGAGTTCCGAGAGTTGTGCATCAATGATTGTAAAACAAACTGAAGCTAAAACATGTTCTTTTATGCAGAAAAGTTTAGGGAAAGGATAGAACCTAATAAAGACAAAATTCCAAAACATGTATTAAAAGTCATAGAAGAAGAGCTTGCAAAACTGCAGCTGTTAGAAGCCAGTTCAAGCGAATACGATGTGACCTGTAACTACCTTGATTGGTTGACCGTGTTGCCTTGGGGAAATTTCAGGTTTGCCATTTGCTTCATGCTCATGTCCTGGGGAGGGTTATAACAGCATTAGTAATTGATTTTTTTTTGTGCATTGATTGAGAAATCTAATTTATAATCATATTAATTTTGTTTGCAGTGATGAGGATTTTGATGTCCCACGGGCAGAAAAAATTCTTGACGAGGATCATTATGGATTATCTGATGTAAAAGAAAGGATACTAGAGTTTATTGCTGTGGGAGGACTTAGAGGCACTTCACAAGGTCGTATCTTTGCCTTTCTAATTCAATCTTATTTGCAGAAATTTGTTGTCCTCATTTATAAGTTCTGAAGCTAATTTTTTTTTCAAAATGTGTCAACAGGAAAGATCATTTGTCTCTGTGGCCCTCCTGGAGTAGGTAAAACTAGCATTGGGCGTTCGATTGCACGTGCTCTTGATCGCAAGTTCTTCCGGTTCTCTGTTGGAGGACTATCCGATGTTGCTGAGATTAAGGTATATCACAAGAGAACATTATAATTCAAATATGTTAATCAAATATTTATAAATAATAATATATTATCTTATACATTATTTAGGGGCATCGTCGAACATATATTGGTGCCATGCCTGGAAAGATGGTGCAATGTCTAAAGAGTTTGGGAACAGAAAATCCTCTTGTTCTGATCGATGAGATTGATAAGGTGGCTCACTTGTTAGTATTTGGATTGGCTTTTTGGAGTTTGTATTCAAAATGTAGTTGCTTGGTGTCTTTGTTGATAAAAAGACTGTCAGCCTCCAGTTACAGCTTAAGATTCTTTGCTATAATTGTCTATTGTTCCTTCGCAGCTTGGAGTTAGATGCCATGCTGGCGACCCAGCCAGTGCGATGTTGGAGCTTTTGGATCCAGAGCAGAATGCAAATTTTCTAGACCACTATCTTGATGTTACAATTGACTTATCAAAGGTTTATCCGATCCAATCTGTGTATTGGTTTCATAATAGGAAGTTTGTGTTTGAACTTAGGTCTAACCAAATTTATTGCAGGTTTTATTGTATGCACAGCAAACGTGATTGATACGATTCCGAGTCCTCTGCTAGACAGAATGGAGGTGATTACTCTTGCAGGGTATATTACTGATGAGAAAATGCATATTGCTAGAGACTATTTGGAGAAAACTGCACGCAGAGATTGTGGCATTATGCCTGAACAGGTCTCACTCATAACCATTGTTCCTCCTCAGTCTCCTGTCATTTCTGATGCCATTTGCTGTTTTTAGCTTCTTCTATCTTTTTCATTGTTTGAATATGTTCGTGTTATAAAAGATATTTGCTAAAGTTGCTTGTACTCTTTCCAGGTTGATGTGAGTGATGCAGCGCTTCTTTCCTTGATAGAAAATTACTGCAGAGAAGCAGGAGTTAGAAATCTCCATAAGCATATTGAGAAGATTTACCGTAAGGTAAGTTTTACAAGTTCACTGAACAACCCAAACTTTTTACTTGTATCCCCAGAATCTGAAATGATTGATTTTCTTACAGATTGCTCTTAAACTTGTACGCAAAGGAGCATCCGCTCAAGTGCCTGCAATTTCTGATGATGTTACTGACACTGAAGATACTAAATCTTTGGCCAAGGCTGGTTTGGAATCCCCGGAGACCTCTGCAGAAGGATCCAGTGCGTTGATACTCGAATCAGCAAGTGGGGATTCAACACAATCAAAGACTAAGCAGAGCGGAGGGGTAGCTAAAACGGTTGAAAAGGTTATGATTGATGTATCAAACCTTGCAGATTATGTAGGAAAACCAGTATTCCAGGCAGAGAAGATCTATGAACAGACACCAGTTGGGGTTGTGATGGGTCTAGCTTGGACATCCATGGGTGGCTCAACGTTGTACATAGAGACAAGTTTTGTAGAAGAAGGAGAAGGCAAAGGTGGTCTTCATATAACGGGTCAGCTTGGGGATGTGATGAAAGAAAGCGCAGAGATTGCTCACACAGTTGCAAGAAGAATAATGCTGGAGAAAGAACCCGAGAACCTCTTCTTTGCGAATTCCAAGCTTCATCTACATGTTCCTGCAGGAGCCACACCAAAAGATGGCCCAAGCGCAGGCTGCACCATGATCACTTCCTTGCTATCACTTGCCATGGATAAGCCTGTAAGGAAGGATCTTGCAATGACCGGAGAAGTCACTCTGACTGGTAGAATTCTTCCAATTGGTGGCGTAAGTATACCTCAATTGCTCTGTTTTAGCTTTTTAGTTACCAAAGTAAAACAGAAAATCTCTCTCTCTTTCTTTTTTCAGGTGAAGGAGAAGACAATAGCTGCAAGACGGAGTCAAGTGAAGGTGATAATATTCCCTGAGGCTAACCGAAGAGATTTTGAGGAGCTTGCGGACAACGTTAAAGAAGGGCTCGATGTTCATTTTGTGGATGAATATGAGCAGATTTTGGAGCTAGCCTTTGGCTATGAGTCATTAGACAAGTCTTTCACTTGGTTTTTTTCCTGTACGTAAATTTTTAGGCTGATCTTCTAACTCTTGTTGGTTAATTTTACCACTATTATTTATGTATTATTCTGTTCTTTTCTTGTGGTTAACTGCTTACCACAAGAAGAACGAAATGTAATAGAGCCAATGATTCTATAATATTTTCCTACTAACTATTCTATAAGATTTGAAGATTATAATATAATTATAATATAACTATTCTATAATATAATTATAATATTTTCCTATAAGATTTGAAGAAATCTACGAAGTCTCTCGCTTGGGATCGTCCTCTGTTGCTGTTTTAACTGTCACTGATACGTAATTCTTTACGCTGATCATCTTTTAACTTTGTGTGGTTGATGAAATGTTATAGAGCCAATGATTCTGTAATATTTTTCTTTTAACTAGTGTAATTTTTATATATATGCGGTTGGATTTCTTTGAGTATAGAAATCAAAACCCAACGTTTTGTTGTTAAATTAAAACTTATATTCCGAACTGACCACGAGATTTTGTGAAATCTTTGATATGAAAACATAGAAAGAAAAAAAAAAATTTTAGAGCATATTAAAAAGGGTCCATCGGTAACAAACTCCAAAATTTGATAATGAGGCAAATTATCAGAAAGAAAAAAAAAAAACTCCAAAATCTTTATCATCTTGTTAGTATAGTTGTAATCCTGAATTCGTGTATTAAACTTACACCTTCAATTTTTCCTTATTTACAATAAAATTTGACTACATACATGTTGATCAATGAAACAACAAAGGGGAAAAAAAATATATATTGTTTGTTTGACAATATTGGGTGACTGTGATCCAATTCATTAAATCCAGGAGCTTGTATTGGATGATAAAGATGATAAATCTTATTGCGGTTAGTACCATCGTTGGAGTATCTTCAAGTAATTATATACCATAATAAGATATTCAAAACAATAGTCTATGTGTTTGTGTTTCTCTGCAGCAAAAGTTTAGGGAACGGACTGAGCCAAATAAGGTAAAAATCCCAAAACGTGTATTACAAGTTATAGATGAAGAGCATACGAAACTGGAGGTGTTAAACGACTTTGCTATGGCCCGTAACTACCTTGACTGGTTAACTGTATTGCCCTGGGGAAATTACAGGTTTTGCTGATTTCATTCAATTCATATATATATATATATATATATATGGCCATATTGTACATGAGGAAGAATCATGAAACAAAATGTCGAAAGACTCGAAACTTTCTTTTCTTTTTTATTAAGTGGATAAGTCGACCTTCTTTGCTTCGCTTTACGGTGGGGTTTTGTGATATCTTTAAGATGTGACATAAAATGGAGAAGAAAAAAAGAACTTAATTTGGAGCATTTTGAAAAGGGTCCAATCAAGATTTACATCTTTGATTACTTTTTTTTGGGGTATAATAGATCTTTCGATTACTTTATATCGAAATCCATCAATATATAGCACTAAATCTGATAATGAGACAAAAGCCCCACGCCATCTTAAAATCAATCTTCTTCTTTTAGTAGTTGCAAATTTTAATTCGTGTTGAACAACGTAATATATCAAACAAGAGTACATGACAATGTAGAAGTTTAAGCAAAATAACAAAGAAGTTGTAAAATACATAATTATATATTGATTAAACTTATGTTTTGACTTCCATATATAGTTTTAAAACTAGGTTACGATTTTTCAAGATTCATTGAAATATATCTTAGAAAATTAGTTCGAGCTATTAGCTAGATTTTCCGTACTTTTAATAGTTAGTAAAATTATGATAGTAAAACACTCAACAATAGATTTTCACATTGCTTATTTTAATATATTTATATGTCGCTCACTTATTATGGATTTTAATTAGGCTTTAAGTATATTTGAGAATGTAATAATAATATTAAAATAAGGACATTTATAAGAGAAAGTGAGTCATCAAAGCATTTTGAACTGTAGAAGGATAGATATCATCTATCTTGTGGTGGTACGGTAGAGAATCTAGAGATGCATGAATCATAACCAGCGATCATATAATAAAGAAAAAAAATCTATAACATGAAAGAGTCACAATTATTTAACGTTCCATAAATGGAAAGCCATCAGGAAAAGGCAATATAGACCGTACCCTACAAAGATTTCAGGCACACACATGCTCTATGCTTACCTCATCAATATATGTTTTAATAATATTTGTGTGTCATATTATGGAGATATATAAAAGAGAAAATCACGTGTGAATTTGAGAGTTATTGAGCACATATAATAATATACTATAAAATAAGAGAGACTGTGTGTGTATATTATAAACTTGTACCAACCCATCAAAGTGTGTGAAATGCCTAACAAGCCAAAAGATGTGAGAGACTGACGTTGATGGTGGAGTCTTTTGCTTTCCTTTTCGACTCATGAGTGGATAAGCAATCAACAACGTAATATTTTTTCCTAGTGATCATAAATTTTAGTAGGAACCAGAAACGCAACATATATATTTAATGGGTATGCAAACGTATATCTTAAACGATTAGAATCCTGAACCAAAACATTAAACTATACTAAGATGTTGTTGCAAAAAACAAAAACAAAAACAAAAATGTTACATTCCAATATTGGTGGTGCAGTTAAATATTTAGATAAACCCAGGCAAGTTTGTAAACTTTCGATTTTTGAATATGCATTTAATTGTAAACTTTAATTGTTAATCAGTAATAAGTCATCAAGCTCTTCTACGGTTTCTACCCATAACACGGCAGTGTGACTAAACTCTTCATGGTGTTTATCTGAACCTCATTAACTAATTATATCGTATCACATTTCAGATTTTCTGACGTCAGAAGATACTTGTAAAAGGTGATTTTTATAATGATTATGCAATCACATTTATCAAATAAATAATGATTGGATGATATTTTTAAGAGAATAGAGGCCTTAATTATCACATATCCACCTTTACGTGTTAAACTAACAAATCTAAGAAAATCTTATATATTTTTTATTGTTTTACATAATGGCAATCAACCTCAACAAAATAAAATAAAATAAAATTCTAACTACACCTAACATACAAATACAAACCCTAACAAAATTGCCGCAAAATATTAATGGAGTCTCTCTGTTCTA
Source organism: Cardamine resedifolia (assembly GCA_014578085.1). Classification (NCBI taxonomy): domain Eukaryota; kingdom Viridiplantae; phylum Streptophyta; class Magnoliopsida; order Brassicales; family Brassicaceae; genus Cardamine; species Cardamine resedifolia. The sequence goes on along the minus strand of VBRH01000005.1, from coordinate 95,720 downwards.
GTTTCATAGCAGAAATCGACGGCCGGTTTGGTTGGAAACGCCATGTGTTAAAAAATTATAAATAGGACATTAAATGAAATTGAACTTAGGTTCGAAGAGGGTCAAATTATCTTATAGTCATAAGTTTAAAAATTAAAATTCTGTAATATAAGGGTGCATGTGACCACCCTTAGTTACTCTTATATGTCTCCGCTCCTGTTTTGTTGACCTATATTATGTACCTAATTTCAATTTTTGTTAACCATGGTTTATCCTCGGTTTGGCCTTTAATAAAATATTATTAGGAATAGAAACAAAAAAACACAAGCCCTAACAAAATTTCCGTAAATAAATTAATTATTAAAAAAAAAACGTGTATATATATATATTCTCTAAGCGAGGCAAATCTGAATACGCTGTGACACAGGAAAGCAGAAGCAACAAAAGAAATAAAAAATAAAGAGGTTTTTGATACTCGATGAAGAGGTCAGGAGAAGAACCTCAAGCTGGCAACAATAACATATTTGTTGACGAGGTCTCTCTACTTTGCTCAATTCTCTCTGTTTTCTCTGCATCGTACTCTGTTTCTCGTGTTTTCTTTGTTTCTAATTGCTTTGTTTTCTGATACGTTCTGTTTAACCATCTCGTTTTGTTTTTCTTTGTCTAAAATTTTAAGATAGTTTAAGCCTTTTCCTGATCTGGACTGATCTGAAGAAAAAGTAGGGTTTATGTTTGTTTTTTTTTTTGTTAAAAGGTATATTAGGGTTTAGGCAGCTTTGTAAGTTATTAAAAAAATTTCTCTACATCCAATTTGTATAATGTATATAATTTTTGGTTTTAGATTTAACTATTCATTAACAAAAAAGTTTCTTCTTCCCCTGAGGATCTCTCTTTGATTGTTATATCTCAGATATTCAGCTTTAATACTTTTTAATATATTTTATATATATATATATATATATCTTACTTTAATGAACCAATAAATAGATTATGATATATTCTCAATATTTGGCAGATTCAATATCCGCCTCTAAACTTGCCTCTGACAAAAACACCAGAACTGATCAACTCGATAGAATCTTACCTGCAACAACTCTACCCATGTCCTCAACAAAAGAATTCAACTTGTCCTAAAAATCCTGAAAAAATAAAGGCTATGAATTTCCCAATCTCCAAGATCACAATTGGTCAATGGAGCAGCGATTCCGTCTACGATGATGATATTGTGGCCAAATTCTATTTTGCAAAGAAGAAACTTATGTGGGAGTTTCTCCACTCTGAAAACCAAGAAACTGAAATGGAGAGGCTGAAGAGAAAGATCGAGATCCAATGGGATGATGTCTCGTCTCTTCAAAGGAGTTTTCATTCACGTGATGAAACTGGAATCCTCGAAGTCGAGGTACTACTAAACATGACATACTTTTATACAACATGCTTACACATTTTCTGCAAGTTATGAGCCTAATTACTAATGATCTTTGAGATGTGTTTATGTGCAGTTGAGGAAACGTCCAACATTCTTCATGGAGACTAATCCACAGGCAGGAAAACACACTCAATGGAAACAAATCCAAGATTTCACCGAAACTCAGTCTTCTCTTTGCAGGTTTCCTACACTTAATTTATATCTTTTTTTTTGCTTTTAGTAACGTTTAAAGTGATTCAAAGTCTTTAATATTTATACATAACAGGAGACATACACTTCATTTTAAACCCGGAGTTCTGCAAAAGAACTTTGAGAAGCTTGTGTCCAGCGATAGCTTCTGGTCCGAACTAGTCAAAGTCCCTTTCCCGTTAGTGAAGTCTCTTTACTTCGATATTGCCTATGAAAACAACAACAGCTTCAATGCCCACAATGACTTTCAACATTACAATTTTCCAGGTACTTTTAACTTGGGCCTTACGCAAATCATTTTATATTTGAGTCAAAACATAAAGTAACATTATTTTGATAGGTATTGGTCACGTGGGAGAAGGAAACTTTAACATGGCAACGCAGCTCTGGGCTAATGATGGAATGCAAATAAACTCATACGGTCAAGCCAACAGTGGAAATAACATTGCGAATGAGTACCTTGGGATGCAAGCTACCCCATCATCATCTCAGGTGACCTATGAGGATTATAACATGGGGATGTATTTCACTGGTTCACAGTGTAGTAATGTGATGATTCAAGGCAATGGAGAAATGCAAAACAGAGGAGGGTTACTTGGGAGTCAAGCATTTTGGTTACCTGATCCAGAAACTAACTTGATTATGAAACAACACAAGAACGATTTCTCAAGGTATCCTAACGTTGGATCGTATCTAACAGACACAGTCCTTCAAGAAGGAGACATGGATTACACACATCTTGGTGGAAACGTTCAGGTCGACGATTACCAGCAAAACAGTTTTCATCCATACATGAGCAGCAGCAACAATTATCCATACATGAGCAACAGCAACAATTATCCATACATGAGCAACATCAACAATGGGCAAGTGATTGCTGACATGAAAGATGATTTCAACGGTGAAGAAAAATAGTGTTTGTAGAACATATGGATCAATAACGGTTCTCTCTATAATTTAAGTTTTAGCTTTTTCTTGGAACTTTTAATTTGTATATAAATGCAGAAAATTAAGGGCAACATCATTATGTAATGTTTTTTTTTTCTTTAGGTAAAATTTAATTATGTAATGTTTTGTACAAAAACCCTAAATTTTTGGGAGACTATTCTTGGACGAGCATTGATTTTGGTGGCTGTAAAATCCCGTAAGAAAAGGATTATAAAATAAATAAAGAAAATTAATTAATACTACTACACAAATAGAATGACCAACTCTGATTCAGATTTTTGGTTGACTCAAGAGCTCTGTTTCTAATTTCTCTTTTTACCTGATCGATAAGGTATGTTCTCTTTACTTTCTGCTGTTTAATCTCTGATTTTGTCCCTCTCTCCTACTTTCTTTTTGTTGAATCCTTATCTCGTCATTTTGTTGAATCCCTATCTCGTCATTTTGATGCTGTTTTGTTACTTTCTGATCTCCAGAAGCATTAGGGATTACGTTTTAAAGTTATTAGATCTTGAGTTCTTCATTCACAGAAAAAGAAATCGAAATTGTCCATTAGGCATTCACAGAAAAAATGAAACTTAACGAATATGGTTTCTTGTTTGTAGTCGTCTTCAACATTAGTCTTAAATGTAAAACTCTGTTTTAATCAAGATTTCCTCTTGTTTCAGGAGACAAAATGACCTCAAAACAGAAACCTTTTCGTTGCCAAATCACGAATATAGTGATTGGTAGTTGGACATGCGTTGCGACGTATCCGGAGAGAATCTTAGCCAAATGCTATTTTCCAGGTAAGAAACTCATCTGGGAGTTTCTGGAAGATGTAGAAACAGGACGGAAAAGAAAGATGGTCATTGATTGGCCTGATATATTGTCTTATAGAGCACGTTTCCATTCCGTTGATGCTATATATTGTGACTTACGTTGTCAATTGCAAGAATTCTACCGGTTAGAGTTACGTCTCCAGTCATTGCGAGATCCTTCCTCACAGGTTTCTTCAAGGCAAGTGATAAAAATGATGTGACAAACGCTTGTACTGTTATGTGTGAAACAAGCAGCCAAATAAAGGCTAAGCACGGAATCTGCAAAGAATGTGTTCCCGGGTTGCTTCTGGAGTGTCATTTCTTCAGCTAGTGTGTAAGCGATATCAACATTTTCTCGCATCCCTTCCCCAAGCTTGCCCATTACATTTAGGCAGCCTTCAGATTCATCTTCATCTTAATGTATGATGCTAAGCCACCTATGGACGTCGTTGCTAGACACATAGCAACCCCGACCGGTGTCTGCTCACACAAAACTGGTTTGCCAACATAAATTGCCTGGTTTGTTTCATCAATTACTGCCGTTTTATCTTCTCCTCTGACCCCAATTTGATCCTCTTGATCATAACCAAAAGCTAACTCGAATATCTGCTCATATTTATCAACGAAATGAACATCAATCCCTTCTTTCACATTGTCCACCAGCTCATCAAAGTCTCTCCGGTTAGCTTCCGGGAATATTATCGTCTTCACTTGATTTTTTCTCGCACCTATTGTCTTCTCTTTCACCTGGCAGAGAGAGAGAGAGAGATTTTGTTTATAAGGACTCCTCCATGGCTTAACAGGAAGTTAATTCATCAGTGGCTGAACAGAGTATTTATATTGAAGTTGTGTGACTTACACCGCCAATTCGAAGAATGTTTCCAGTTAGTGTGACTGTCCCGGTCATTGCAAGATTCCTCCTCACAGGTTTCTTCATGGCAAGTGATAATAAGGATGTGATCATGGTGCAGCCTGCGCTTGTACCGTTACCTCGAGGCAAATGTAGGCAAAGAATGGAATTCGCAAAGAATGTGTTCTCAGGTTGTTTCTGGAGCAGCATTTGATGGGCGACTTTGTAAGCGATACAAGCGCTTCTGTACGTCTCTTCCCCAACCTCGCCCATTACATTGAGGCAGCCTATGGCTTCACCTTCCTTGACGACGGTTGTCTCCATATACGATGTTGAGCCACCTATTGATGTCCAAGATAGATCCATAACAACCCCGATCGGTGTCTGCTCATACAAATCTTGTTTGCCATTATAACTTGAAAGGTTTTATTGATCAATTTGATCATGGGTCAAATAAATCTTTGATTCTGTTGAATGCTTGTCATTAGGGTTCTCGAGGGATCCTAATTCAGTTTTGGCCAATGATTTAACATCAAAAGCAAAAGCAGGCGCTTCAACAGATGCTCCTTTTCCTACGACTTCGAATGCAATCTGCTACAAGGTCAATGATGTTATATTCTTGGGACACAAGTAATACATCGAGCAAGCTTGAAAACTAAGCGTAAAAGACAGAACTGCGGATCGAAACTTCTTGTTGCTTGAAAACTAGTCATGGTTTTGGTTAGGATTCCAGTTTATAAAAGAATTAGAAAAGAATTACAGCTTTGCTTAATAATGAAATCCTAACTTCGTAAACCATACGGGGGATTTAAACCAGAGTCTCCAGTACCAGTCCAAGTGATATCTTTATGATCATCAAAACTTTTCCGGAGCTCAACAAGTTAAGTAGACTAACCTCTAAGGGATCAGACTCTGTCTCAACTACCTTAGTCTGGGCCTCTATTGTCGTGTCTGGTACTCAGAAGAAATTAGGTCGACCAAACTCGTCGTATTCTCTGTTTCAACACTGCTTTACATCCTTGTCCCAAAATATGGGAACCACTCATTTAAGTTGCAAAGAGTTATTTACTTATCCATTAATCTTTTAAAAGGTTAATAGGATGGTACTTTTTCCTAAATCCCTATGTTACTTTGAATGTTAATCAACGAGCATTATAACAGGGGAAGGTGTTTGATCGGATGATCCAAGACGAGAGGAGAAACACAGTAGAGTTATTTTGAAGTCAACTATATGCACATGCATTACTTAAGACACAAGCTAACTCGGTCAGCACGTTATATCCTCAGGTTGGAGGTATGTCTTCAGAATTAATCCAACCCTAGCTCAGGTCATGACGGTCTAACAGCAGCTTGACCTACAAGCTATCAGCAGGAGGATTTTTCATTGTCCCTTACATAGTTACATGCTTGCAGCAACCATTCTTACTCGTGTTCCCAAGAGCCTAGGTGAAACACATTAAAGATTTTCGACATATCTCCTCATGTCTTCTTGCGTAGTGAAACAACATTGTTATGTCATGTAGATTACAAAGTTTCAAACTTTGGATCAAAAACGTTCGAGCACAAAAGATACAAGTGACCAATTAATCCTCATGATTTTTTTGAAGATCCAAAGCCCCCAAATCCCATCATCTCTGCAACCTCTGGATCCATCTCAGGCTCCTCTTCCATCACCTTCCCTTTCTGAAACCAGAAATTTTGAAAATCCATGTCAGATTTCCAAAAACCAATCAAAGTAAAAAATTAGCTCAAGAAGACAACTATATATGAAGACTTGCCTTCTTCTCTTTCTTTTTCTCCCTACGCTGCCGTTTTAGTTCTTCCTCTTCTTCTTGCTGTTTCCGGATGCGTTCGTCCAGATCTATTTCCAGATCAGAAAAAAAATTCAGTTATCCGAAATCTACTATGCATTAGATGAAGACCAAGTTGTAACCTCAAATGTTATTTTTCAACCTACTTAGATCTGTGTTAGCTTTTTCTTTTTTTCCATAAAACAGTTTCTGATTTCTGAAGAAACATCAAACTACATAATTCAGAGATTGGACCTCTCAGAAATCTTACCTTGTTCTGTGAAAGTTCCTGGCGTTTTCCGCTTCTTTAAAACCTCAAATCGCTCCTGGACCTAATGCATTTTAACCAGAAGCACTTTTGTCTCAGATTCTTTCTTAAGCAAAACCCCCCCATGAAAGCAATTAAGCATATATGTCCGGAAAGAAAAAAATTTACTTGTTCAAGTGAGGATCTCTCCACCCGCATAGACATTCCCAACGCCCTTTGATCTGTGGGGAACAAAAACAAAACCGTCCAGTTTAGTTTACAAATTGTAACCAAACTGGATATTCCATCCAACAATTTAGTGGCTTATATGAATCTGATTTCTTTTGTCTGACTTGTTAGAAATATGATTAGTAAAGAGCAGATCAAAGAGTCACTACGTACGCTTTTTCCCATTTATGTGATCCAAGTAGTTAGCTGAATCTTTAACAACACAGTCACAAACGCGACAGAAATAACCGGCCTGTGGGAAGACAAAAATAATTAGCAGATTCATGCGTGATTACAAATTTTTGCTTAAGGTCACATTTGCGAGTACAGATAGAAACAGTCATTACCTGCTGACTTAGAGGTGCTACTGGTGTAACAACCTGGTGATATAAAGAAGAACGTTAGATTATCAATCGAGGAGCTCTCAAGTGGAAATACTTCCATATCAAAAGCATACAAGAACGAAATTGATGTCAAACAAACTAATTTTGAGTAAGCTCACATATATAAAACAAATCGTGTAATAAGCAGCTCAAACATCAATGCCGTTTGCTATATAGTAAAGTATATACAAAACTTCATCTGTTATTCAGTAAAGAGAAGAACTTAGATCCCAAACATTTATAAAGTACCAGCTACTACATATTATTAACTACTCTGATTCTCTCAAGCAGGATGGATACATGAATGGTATAATTTTAACACATTTCAGATCAAAACCACAATGCTTAAAAAAGCCAACTTGTCATTGTAAAAGGGACCCCAGTTAGAAATTTCTATTCAATTGAAATGGTTGTATAAAACGAATACCACAAAAGAAGAAGGGTTAAGAAGAGATAAAGTGACCTGAGTCTTGCCCAGACGAGATTCAAGGTCTACATGATAATCTCTATGCTTCAAAGGAGCTCTTTGCACAGGAGGACCTTTGGCTGCAAAATCAACCCTATGAAATTAATTTCATCAAGATTTCGTAAATTCTAAGCTGAAAATCAGACAAGTAACCCTACACCGAGATTTAGACCGATCTGCCTCCTGCATCCAGGAAGAAAAAAAAAAAAGCTTTCAAAATTGAAAATCAACAGATCAGAGATTGAAAAAAAATAGAAAAATTTGAGAGAAAGCAACCTTCTTTTCGCGTTCACGAGCACGTTCCAGATACTCTTCTGTATCGAACTTCTTTCTAAAAGTATTATCGACCCCAACAGTCTACAAAATCGAAACCATAACACAAAGCAAGCTCAGAGTCACATCGTTACACCATAAACCCTAAGTAGAACAAGAGAAACTTACGTGGTTGCTAGAAGCCATCGGAGAACAAACAAGCTGAAAGCGCTCAGCTAAGAGACGAGAGGAAGGAAACACGCACTGATGGGATGGATGATTCGAAATTTTCTCTCTTCGATGAATAATACTCTCCGAATCGAATCTCCGTATTTTGTGTAATAAATAACTTTAATGCTTCTTAAATACTACATAGGGTGTTTGGTCTAGTGGTATGATTCTCGCTTCGGGTGCGAGAGGTCCCGAGTTCGATTCTCGGAACACCCCATCTATTATATTTTTAATATAAGACACTTTCACAGAAACGTCGTCCCATTTTCGCTTTTCACTATTTGCGATTTCATACATACACAAGAGTTTCAATTAAACAGATTACTCCATAATTACACTGATAGAATGTAGTTCAGCCTAATCTTGTTTTTAACAGATAATAATCCTATAAAAACCATTTCACTGTGAAAGTGGAGAAACTAGAAGAAGAAGAAGAAGAACAAATTGTTGTTATCAGAGATACAAGAGAAGATCATTAACTAAGTCATCAACTAAGTCTGATACAATCTCTTCTTCGATCTCAGCTCCTTCTTCGTAAGTCTCTCTCTTGTAATCAAGCCATTTCCCTTCAAAACTGCTCATGTCATTGTCAACAAGCTCATCCATCATCATCTTTCTCATCTTCTTCAATCCTTGAATCTCTTTCTTCACTTCTTCTGCCAAAATTTCACTCCTTTCTAACAAAACCCCTTCTTTCCCCAACAATCCTCTGCAGCTTCCCATGAACATCTGCTCGCATTTCAGTGTTAAGCACTGATTCACAAAATGAAACAGTGTCTTTCTCTCGGTCTTGCCTCGTGTATCTCTCTTACCTTCGATTTCTTCAAAAAGGTTGAAAGGTAATATATCAGCAGCCATCCCCAAGGAGAATTCTTTGATCATCAGTTGACCAGAGTCTATGATCTCGGTTATGTACTCCAGCTCCCAGTCACGGCCTTCTTCAGCTTCTGATAAAGCGACGGTTTCTGAGAGTTCTCTTTCTTCAATCTCATGGTGAGATTTATTGTTACGTGAATTTGAGAAACTCTTGCTGCAGGAGGTTTCTAGATTCTCGGCTTCTGTTACAGAGTTGAAGCAGTTAACTTCCTGCTCTTCTGCCTGTATCATATAGGAAAAAATGAAAATTTCCAAAGATCAGTAACTCATAAAACCTTATAGTAATACTTGTAGAAGCAGTGGTAAGCTACTAAAAGGAGACCTATCATTGTGCAGAGAAAGGACTAAGCCATATGACTAACCTGGAATTTTTGGTTATTGTAGAATGAAGTACAGTCAGAAACAGATTCACTCTCTGATAAAACATTATCCAGATCATCTGATGGCAATGATATCGTCCCATTCACCCAATCCTTTGAAATGGAACCCGTAGACTCTTCTTCTTGGGTAAGGCTACTGCAAGATGACTCGATCTTAGAGGTTAGCTCTCTGAGCTTTTGCTCCAACAAAATATTTAGAGAATCACTGTCAATCTTATTGAAACTAAGTGCAGATTCTGAATCTTGATTGGTCATTTTAGTAGACGATCGTGAACTGGATGATAAACCCTTGATCGGGGATGAGAAAGTGAACGAAATCACATCCATGTCCTTCTTTCGATCATCTTCCCCTGTCTTCAACCCTCCATCAACGGTTATGTTACATTTTATCAACTTTTCACCCTTTTTGATCCGTTTCTCGCTGTTAGTTCCAGGCTCTTGCACCCCATTTGGCGGTTTTTTATTATGGGGAAGATTCTTTTTCCGGGACAAAGATGAAGCAGTGTTCTTTTCCACCGATGTTGCTGTAAAACCAGGCTTTTTAGACGTAGTTCCGCTTTCCACCAAAACCTTGTTTACAACTTTGTTCATCACTTTACTGCCTTTCTGGTTTGAAACAGTTGTCACAGCGAAATGATTCTGTTTCTGGTAATTTTTCTTAACCACAGCTTTCCCAGTGTTAGCAGAAGATTCTTTGAAACCCATTTTTCCTATGCAGTTCTTAGTTTCCATCTTTTCCTTTCGGCCTCTGTTGCCACTTGAGGGCATTGAACTGTCTTGCTTGTGACTAGTATTGGCATTTGCGTGTGCAGATACAGAAGGCGGCTTCACTTTACCCTTAAAACCACCAAAACTGTTTTTTACCAATAACTTATTTGTCTCATGCTCATGCGTCTTTCTTCTTAAGCCCTTATTATTGCGGGTAGCATTAGAAATTTGAGGGCTTGGTCCTTTCTTTGAAGCTTCTAGTTTCTCTTTCAAATCTTTGATCCTCATTGGAAGTGATGAAGAAGAATCAGATGATGAAAGCCGAGCTTTAGCAACTATCCGGGGACTTGGTTCAATCATTCTCGAAGCTGCTTCCATTACATAAGCAGGATTCCTGGACTGAACAAACCCAGGACTCCGGATAGGAGACAAGAGCCTATTGTGAGTGACAGGGATTGGTTTAGCCGACCTTGGAGGTAATGTTTCAGTTTGAAAGCGGTCAATAGGGTGGTTACACTCTTTATTATTCATTCTTGAATCCAAATGGTCCCAAGAAATATCATCATAGTCACTGCGGAGATTTACATAACCCAGATTCTCATATGCATCCCATGTGCTTGTCTTGCGTGAGGATCTGAGGAAGAATGGATCAAAATCAGGATTATAACGAGGTTCCAGGGAATTCGATACAGGCACAGACTTTAAACCCATGAGCCTCGCAACCACACTCGGAGCTCGGGACCCTTGTCCATCATCACTAGTAACAGTGGATGTAGAACAACTCGAGTCACTTCTCGGATTGTAAGTCGAACTCTTTCCAGTCTCATCCACCTCAATCTGTTGAAAAATATCAGATCAAAGACTATTGGTTCCAGTCATTCACTGAATTCAAAAGAAAAATGAAAAAAAAATGGTATTGAGAAAGCCCTACCGGAGATGGCCATGACTTTGAGAGATTTTGAGTATTTTGTTTCTCTTGCTTTGATGCTTCTGATCAAACAAAGAAGACAAGACTTTGAGACTTTTGAACAAGAAGCAAAAGTAGGTAAAAAGTGAAGTTCTTTGAATCAAGAAGTGGATTAATTTCATCCACATAAGTATACAGGACAATGCATCAAAGATTCCACACAAGCGAACCAAAATCTTCGACAAAGAAAAGCATTGATCCAGACCAGAAATATTTACATATCAAGGAGAAATCAACCAAGAGCTTCAAGACAAGAACTTAAACGAGATGGTAAGAACTGATAGAGCAATTTTGTTTGGCAGACATTACCGGAGAGTACAGAGCTGGTGGTAGAGGAGAAGAGCTTCTTGCGGGATTTGCCAGGCCAATCAAAAAGATTAAGAAAACCTCCTCTTGATCGTTTCCTCTCCATTTCTATCATCTACATTACACAGCAATTGAATTACTTCTATGGAAGGCATAATAAATATACAGGATTGTAGGACTTTAAAATATGTACGCAAGCTCATCCAACTATTCTCGCTTTATCAAAATAAAAAACTATTCTCAGGTGAAATTTCAGTTTAAGCCTTTAGTTAAAAAAAGGACAAAAGCACCAAACTTTGGATAGTAACATTAAAAATTTTACAACAGGATAAAACAGGAATACAGACAAATCAAATGATTCAGCCAAACAAAAACAAAAAAACAAAAAATCCCCAGAAATGAATAGAATGGTACCGAATTCAAAATGTAGGCGCGGAGACGAAAACCCAGATGTGTTGCTGAAAATTAATTTCACACAAAAATAGAGCCAAATCTTAACGTGATGAGGAAAAATCTGTGATACTGAAGATCGAAACCCTAAAAAAGAAACGAAAGCCTTTTACTTTTGTGTATCTCTCTCTCACACACTGAGTATTCTTGTGTTTCTCGAACTTACAAGAATGCGACAGGATAAAAAGACACGCCGAGAGAAAACGAAATCAGCGGAAAGGACGAAAATTTGAGATTTTTGACAAGTGGGTCAGAAGAACAGAGAAAGTTTGGAATTTGGGGACGAAGAAGATAGATTCGATTTAGGATATGGAATTTGGGCATTTGGGTTAGAGTAGAAACCTAAAGAAGTAAAGAAGAAGAAGAAGTGGAGCGGAGGGAGCTTGTAAAAATGAAGAGGCCGATGCAGAGTGTGAATTGATGGGACAAGAGGAGAGAGAGTTTGAATTTTTCCAGTCTTCTCTCTCCACCTCTGTAAATTAAATGTGACATTGTTTTCTGTAAATGAAGACTTTTTGGTTTTTGCCCATATGATCAATTTTTGTTGGCTTACAGATATAAATTTTTAATTTTAAAGTTATTGTAAAGTCTTTTTTTTTTTTTTT
>VBRH01000005.1:61999-80430 GCA_014578085.1 Cardamine resedifolia | reverse complement strand
AAAAAAAAAAAAAAAAAATTCACAACAAAGAAAACCAAAGTAATCCAATCGGTTAGAGCATCCAGCTTAAAATCTAGATTCGAATTTGGTACCATAGAGAGCGACGAATCGATCCAAACATTTCTTAGCAGAATCTTCGTCGAATCCAAGCATTGTAGCTAGGCTTAGTAATCTAGCTTTCTCCGATTCGAGATCATGATCCTCCATCTTCGAAGACGGTTCAGTTCCGGCAACGGCGATTCGAAACACACAAAATCTGCTGAAGCTTTTTTTAGATATCTTCCGCGCAATAATAAATCTCAGGCTACCATTTCCCGCCATTTTACAATTTCAGCCTTCCAGAGATGGGCTTTTAGGCCCAAGCCTTCTCCCATCCTTGTGATTTTTTGGTTGAGAACCGGTTTCCATGATCTCGGTCTTCCTTTTTCTAGTTCAATTGATTTCTATTAAACGCCGGTTAGATCTGGTTGGTGATAAAAATAAATTAAAGCCTTAGAGCTTTGAGAAAGAACAAAAAAAACTCCATCTTAGGAATATGGGATGATCTGAATTCTGTGAAAATATAGTCATCATCACTTCAAAATGCGTACTGAATTTTGCCTTGTTTAAATTACAATTTATGTAAGATTTAGACATATCATTATTTTTAAATTCATATCAAACCATTATTTTCTACACATATTTTTGAAAGTTCTTATAAATTGTGGTATTTCAGAAAACATAGGATAAAATAGAGTAATTGGATAAATTAAAAAATAACATAATTTTATGTTTATTTGTTTTTTCTGCATGCGCAAGTCAAATTGAATGACACGAAATACACAATGAACACACATAAGAGAATGAATGAAATAAATTAAATTTAATACATCCATGATTTTAGTTTCCTTTTTACCAAACTACTAAACAAATAATACAGAGTAGAGATCTATATTCCATGAATAATCTTTGAGCACTGGACCTTAATCCATTTGTAGCTCTTTTTAAAAGATGTTTTCATCTTTCCTTCTGCCGAATAAAGTTTGTATTTTGCTACTCGTCTCTTTCTCTTTATTTCGGGATCATTCCACCATCCTCCAATTATCATATATAAGAAAGCATACCCATAATGTTAAAAACATCATAAACCTCATAATAAAAAGTTATAATAAAAAGTTATGTGTGAAATAATTGTAAATTTCCTAAAATATTATGGAATGATTTTTTAAACGTAAACGGTGTGTTTATATGTTATAATACTAGATTCATTATTTGCATATTTTTCAGCCAAATGCAAACACAAAATTTGCGTATACACTACAAATCATATTATTCATTTTAGTTTACCTTTTAACGATGTTGAATGAGAAGAAGATCTTTTGGATCTGACAGGCAAGTCTTTGTAACTAATCTTGCGCCATAGATCCGATGTCATTGGAGATCGATTACGTTTCGATTCTCTGACAACGTAAATCCCTCTGACCGGTTTTAAGTCGGCAGGATCAACCAGTTGGAGGTTCCTATTTCCTTCATACGACTTGTAAGATCGCATTTTAGAAGATTGCAAATCCTCCATCTAGGTTTCTTCTGCCTTCTTCTTTTGTCTTCTCCTATTTTTTTGTTTCAATTTGTATTTTTTACTTTTATATATTGTTTTGTTAAAACTTAAAATCCGTGTATTTAGGAAGAGGTAATATGTGGTGGAAAGTGAGAAGAAAATTTTTGTTATAACAAAATGATTAAAAATAGAAAGAAAAATTATCTTCTAATTAACAATAGAGACTACATAAATGGCAATACAAAATATCACCCAATCTTGACCTTAAATTACAGGCTCTTTTTTTCCTAGCTCAGTGAATTTTTTTGGGTTCTGGGTCAACAACATAAGGGGTCTGTTTTATCACCAGACTAAAGAAACCGAATCATACTATATTGGAATAAATGTGAACTGTGCAGAGATTGAAGGACACATTCTCTCAATAACCTCGTGCTCTAAATCAGACTTAATCTAAAAGAAAATATTCACAACGATCAATTGATATAATTAATATAAAGACACACTGTGTTTATCATTCATTTAACAAGAAAACATATATAATGGATGTTAGTTAAACGAAGGTTATATTGATTAATCTAGTTAGACCAATAAAACAAAAACATGAATATTTGTTTAGCACAATTACCCAATAAATAATTCGATATCCGAACCGATTATACTTTACACTTGATACTGCCTCATGAGTCATGAGCTTTTTAGCTCAGTTAATGAAATTTAATAATTAATATCTGAAACGGAATTTAGGCGGGAACGAATCAACTGGCTTCGCTTTTTATATTTGTTCTCCCAAGTTTTTATACGAATTCGAATTTATACCCCTAATGTTTTAAAAATATAAAAGTTAACCCAAAAAATTAAAATTTTGTTTTTATAGCAGCGTTACAGCGTGGGCCTGTTTCGTTGCTTTTGTGGAAATTTGATTTGTTGTGGCACAAACCGTCGAAATCATCTGGTAGCGAAGCGAGATCAAAGATGAAGGGAGGAACAACGTCGTCGATGAGAACGAGCTGGACGATGTCAGTACGGAGGAGCGGGTACAAGGCGGTGGTTGACGGAGTAGGGGGACGGCGGCGAAGAGAGGACGACATGGTTGAGATCCGCAAAGCCAAGAGAGAAGAGAGCTTGCTTAAGAAACGTCGCGAGGCTCTTCCTCATTCTCCCTCCGCTGTTTCTCTTGATCAGAAGGTCGGTTGGCTTATTTAACCTTTTTGTATTTTCGTCACGAAATCTGGAGATTGATGAATTTAGCAGTTAATTTCTTGAGATTGTTGACAGCTGATTCATAGATGCATGGTGTTATGATTTTTGAAATGATCTATCCGATTTCGATCGATTTTGGTGTCTCTAATTTTTGTTGTTTGCGTTTGAATTTGGTGTTCTTACTTCTTAATTTGTCGATTCGAGCTATTATGTCGGACGATGGGATTTCGGACTTCTTGTGAAATTTGACTTTGATGCTTGAATTCTCGAAATAAGATCGCTAGATATTAGACTTGCCTCTTGACGTTTTGAAATTCTCAAAGTTGGCTACTAATATTCATGATTTGCTTTTGGTTTACGATGAATGAAGTTTCATGTTCTTAAGTTTGATTATATAGCGCTAAATTATCAGATTGTTAAACTTTCGTAGTTGGGACTTGGCTTCTGAAGAATCTTAGATGCGCTGAAAATTGGTTAATGTTTGAAATTCCCAGTTTGATCATCACTTCAAGGCTTTCCATATTTGTTTTTGATCTGACGTTTTTGCTTTTGCATATTCTGGGATATGATAATGGTGCTTGAAATTCATTAGAAACATTTTGTATTTGGATTGTTTTTTCTATTCTTTTGAGTAGTTTGTATGTTCGATTGGTTACAGTTGATAAGCCGTATATGGTCTGACAAGAGGGATCTGTTGATTGAGGCTACTACTCAGATCAGAACGTTACTTTGTGGTGGTGAGAGATATCCCATTAACTTATTTACAACAGTTTTGTTTCCTTGGTTGCTAAAACATCAACAAGCTTTTTGAGCCATGTTTTGTTTACGTTTACATTGCTACATGAGCTATAGCAATCATTTCGCGCTCTAATGTTCAACTGCAATGAACTCAGACCTTATGATGATTTTTTAACTGTGATGTGTAGTTATCGCTTTACGAGGCTGCAGCAATGTAGTTTAATATGAAAGTAAAGCTTTAACGTTGTATTCGCTCTTTCTAATGCTATATTATGTTCTTTTGGTAGAAATGTTTAATGTACGTGTTGAAGAAGTTATACAGGCCGGTTTGGTTCCACGCTTTGTGGAGTTCCTAACATGGGATGAATTTCCCAAGCTTCAGGTTAGCTTCGATGCACCTCTACGTTCAATGTGGTTTTATCACTAGCTTCACAAGGTCAATGTGTTTTTGTTTCATGGAACAAATTTTATAGTTTGAAGCGGCTTGGGCTTTAACAAATATTGCATCTGGAACATCTGAGAACACTGAAGTGGTGATTGATCATGGAGCTGTTGCAATACTAGTGAGACTTCTCAGCTCGCCATACGATGGGGTCCGTGAGCAGGTATATTGAAGTGGTGATTGATGCACGTACTAATTCTATGCAGTTCTCAAATACTCATGACTGCTTAGAGCCTGTAGTTGCTTCTCCAATTGGTAAATTTAAAAGAGAAAGAAAATGACAAAGATCAATAAACGGAAAGCAGTTTTTAAAAATTACTTGTTGAACAGAGGATATAAGTTTAGCCTAAATATAGTTGTAGGTTTAATATATTTTTTCGAGATCGTTGTTCCTCCCTCTCCCAATTTTCAGTTGCAACTAAGATGTATTCTTCTCTATTTTTGGACAATTAGGTTGTCTGGGCATTAGGAAATATTTCTGGAGACTCTCCTAGATGTCGTGATATAGTTCTCGGACATGGAGCTCTACCTTCGCTGCTGTTGCAGTTAAACCATGGAGCCAAACTTTCTATGCTCGTAAACGCTGCTTGGACTTTGTCTAATCTTTGCAGAGGAAAGCCTGAGCCTCCATTTGATCAGGTAAGTTTTGAACCACGCTGAGTTTTGTTATAGCTCCTCCTTCTCTTACACTCTCAATATTGTGATCCAGCATATGTAAGAGGTGTTAATTGGCTCTAGTCCAAATTATGGGGATCAAAGCCTGTTTAGCACTAGAATATTCAATACTGTAAGAACTCTAGCAGCAAGTTTTGGTTCTTGGATGAGGACAAACCCCAAGATTTTGTTTTGGTCATATGATCATTGTAACCAAAGGCATTTAAATGTTTTGTTATGGCATTTATAAATAAATCTTGAAAAAACTTTCAAACTCTCTTTAAGGTTGTCTGACCTTAACTTTATGATCCACGCTGCTGTCTTGATCCTACTAATTTTCTTTGCGTGTTTAAGTAATTTTTTCTGATTGGATTTGATGAATGGTATTCTTCCAGAAACCTCACTTATTACCATATGATCACAGGTGAGAGCTGCATTACCATCTCTTTCACAACTCATTCGGTTAGATGACAAGGAAGTCTTGGCTTACGCGTGCTGGGCGCTGGTTTATCTCTCTGATGGTTCAAATGAAAAAGTACAAGCCGTGATTGAAGCCAATGTTTGTGCGCGACTTATTGGTCTTTCGGTGTGAGTGTTCAAGACTTTAGCTAACCAAGAAAATCCAGAGTCGTAGATTTTGATGGCTTTTTGCTTTCTGAACAGCCACCGTTCGCCTTCAGTTCTCACTCCCGCTCTTCGCACAATTGGAAATATTGTAACTGGAAACGATAGTCAAACTCAGGTAAATATGCGGCTACTGATAGAATTTTAGTATTAGCACTGCTTCTTAGTTTTATCCCCTGCTCTTTACTATTACTGGCTTTTTGCGATTTATCTTTCTCAACTAAAACTTAAAATAATATTTGATTTCTGAATCATAAATGTGTTCTCAGAACTTTTTACTTTGTGATTTTCTTAGCATATAATTGATCTTCAAGCGCTTCCATGCTTGTTAAATCTTCTAAGGGGATCCTATAACAAGACCATCAGGAAGGAAGCTTGTTGGGCAGTCTCTAATATCACTGCTGGTTGTCGATCACAGATTCAGGTTAGCCAATATTATCATCTCTGAACTTCTCTTTTTAATTGCCTCTAATCAATATGTTGCGCTGAGTCTATGTCTTCACATGTTTCATAGGCTGTATTTGATGCTGATATATGTCCTGCACTTGTTAGTCTGCTCCAAAACTCTGAGCTCGATGTCAAGAATGAAGCTGCTTGGGCTATCTGCAACGCTATAGCCGGAGGCTCTTACAAGCAAATCTTGTACGTAGAATAAAACTCAAAACATTCTCTCACTATTATTTTTTTCTCTAGATGTTAGGTTGTCCATTCCAAAAAAAAAAATATTTACAAAACTGGGAAGTAGTAACTAACAATATAGACAATAAAATATTCAGTAGTCTGAATATAATAGAATCATGAATTCTAACAGCAGAACCAAATCTTATGCTCTCTCATTCTACTGAGTCGATTACAACTTTTCTTGGTAGAGATTTCAGAAATTATTTATACTTCTTAAGCGCATGTGGGTCAGTTTTTTTTCTTTCCAGATCCCACACGTGATCTGCTAATGTCTTGACAGGTTTCTTGTAAAGCAAAACTGCATAAAACCGTTATGCGATCTTCTTACATCCTCAGATTCTCAACTTGTCATGGTTTGTTTAGAAGCACTCGAGAAAATGCTGAAGGTGGGAAAAGTTTGCAACACTAGACAGGCTGAAGGTGTTTACCAATGTCCTCAAACTAATGTGAACCCACATGCTCAGTTAATAGAAGAGGCTGAAGGACTGGAGAAAATCGAGAGCCTGCAATCTCATGAGAACAACGACATCTACGAAACTGCGGTGAAGATTCTAGAAACATACTGGATGGAGGAAGAAGAAGAAGAAGGAGATCAAGGACAACAAGACATGCTATATTTCCCACTTGACAACTTTTCAAACATGCCAACACCCTCAGGTACTACTCTCAGTGAGATGTACTGCGGACCCTAAGAGGTACATACTAATACTTCCTTCCCGTAACTTCACTTAGCTTTCAGCTTACACTTAAGGATATAGCTATTGTTACCGACTCAGGGGTGAGCATTTTGAGTCTGGTTTGGTCTCAGCTCGGTTTATCTCTTGTTTTGTGTTTTTCTGACGATTTAGGACAAGCAGCTTTGGTTGGCAATCATACACTCAGCTCATCTGTTCATACATTATTAACTGAAAATCGAGGTTAGAGATTACATTGCTTGCTTTATTTAGTAATGACAATGTTGGCCTGTAGTAGTAGCTTGTATTCTGGAACAAACCTTACATTTATATATGATCTCTTCTCCATAGATTTTCAAACATCATAGTTAAATATCTTTTTTTTTACATGTAAATAAACCATTACAAATTCGTCAAACCCCAAGTTTTACAAATGCTCAATACAAAATCGACAATTCCCTTCTATGTGAACCCCGGGAGAGGAATTTGTTTTGATATAACAGAGATACAAGAAGTTAAAACACACACACAAGAACCTGCAGCAAAAGACACCGAGCGAGAGAGACAACACAGTTTGTTTTTGTTCTTCAGACCATTTTGTGGATATACATAACACACACTCACTCACTCAGCAACGCAAAAATGTGGAGATGGCGTTTCAAAAGAATAAAAAAATGAGGGATCATAATTTTTCTTGGGTCACAATAAAATCTCCTTGAGGATTAAGAGTACCAGCATGATGAAGCAGAGGATGACAAGAACAGACGCACACATCACCATACCTCCTTGTCTCTGTGTACGTTCTGCCTGTGGGGAGATTGACAAGCAATTCCGCCTAACCATTTAGTCATGAAATGTTGAGAAGAGAATTTATACATACTGCTCATTAAAAAGTTTACCTTTTGCAGCTGTTTGAGACCATCGTCAACTGTACTAGCAACGTTCTGGATATTATAGTCAATCCGATCAACTATCGTACCCTGTCACAACAAATTTTGCTTTCAAGTTATAGTATTTCTGGAGAGCCAGTGACTCAGAAGCTAGACAGATCTAGTGTTCATACCTGATCTATAACAAGCGTTGAAAGATCTTTCATGATCTGAGCAAGCTCATTTACAGATTCCACAACCTGTAGATGACACATAACAAGAAGAAAGCGGCAAGATTATGAATGTGTATGAAAAATCTAACAATTAAGAGCAGTAAGAGTTGCAAAGACTAACCTGTTGAATCTCTTTCTCCCTCTCTACCGATATTTCCTCGCTCTTTTTTATCCTGCTCATTTGATGCTCACTAAATACCTGTAGTGAAATCCACTTATTGCATTATTACAACAATGCATAAGATGACTAATGGGTATAAGATTGCGATAAAGGAGTCATACCATATCATCAAAGTCATCATCTTCTGCTTTATATTTGCTTCCGTTCAGATTCATCTCTAAATCCGCTCCATCCTGATTATACATCACAAAGTCAAAGCTTCTTGGATATAAAGAAAATATAATTGTCCAGAAAATTGTACAAATAACTAACAAGAGAATATATAAAACTCATAAGAACAAGATTATTAGAGTGCAGCTACAGAACAGATCAAGAAACTCGAGATATGAGTAATTTAGCATCACAAATAGTGAAATCTCAAGCATTGCAAATGTACAGAGCGTCATTGCATACCTCCTTTTGAAGTCTCAAACGTTTCAGATAAGTTGACTGTTTCTTGCGGAGCTCCATCGAAAGTGCTTGAAGATCAGTAGCAAGAGACCGCTGTTATAAAACACATAAGATTTAAACTTTAGATAATGCTAAACAGAAATAACGCACACTTAAAGAGACAAATCAAGTCCAATACCAACCTGCACATTTTTCCTGACATTAGAATCTTCAGAAGGTCCAGCTGCAGAAAGCCTCTGAAGTTGCTTCTCAGATTTCTTCAATAGGAAAGTTATCTCTTGTGTCAAAGACTCTATTTGATGTTGATCTTCTTTATCATCCCCAAACGAAGGCATCAACGCTTTTGCATGAGCCTTTCCCAATTCAACCATTTTGGTTCTTGCACGCTGAATATAAACCGAAATCTCCTCGGAGATATCAACCCAATCTGGTGGTAGTCCCACTGTTATTGTACCTCTACTGTGACATTGAAAAGAAGAAACAAACCTTTCAGCTTCAACAAATAGGCCACATATTCTTGCTCAGGATGAAACCAAATTATTTCAAAATTCATGAGCTAACTCACACTAGCAGCTACATGAACATGATAAATTTCTTATGCAATCACGAAGCTCTAAACATTCCAATGGCAGAGAGAGGAAGAAGAGAAGTACCTCGAATTACCAGGATCCTCGGTACTGACTGGAGCATAGGACCGATTCGGATTCAATAGAGATGTGCTCGCCATCTCGATCACCGGCCCTATGCCGGATTTAGCTCCCGTCAACGAAATGTTCTCCGTCACTGTCGACGACGAAGACGATCCCATTGGAGCACGGACGCTCCTCAGAGAGTTTCTGTACTTCCTAAACAACGGCGTACGATTCCTAGTCGCCATAGCAGCTAATTATAAACCCTAGAAGAATCTCAGTTCAACATCCAAAAATCGAGAAAACCCCAAGAATCTCTGATCGGAAGCTATAGATCTGAACGGGATCGTGGTTTCATCTTCGACAAACAACGAAACAACTCGAATTCTCGCGTTAAAGAAACGAAGGCGGTGGCGGAGACCGGTCGTTTACCGGCGGGATCAAATTCTCCGACGGAAAGAAACAGCTCCCAGATTTACAAATTTTTCACTATTTTCCCAATAAAATTTTAACTAAATCAAAGTCGTAAATCAATAAACAGTGGACATAAAAGAAACGCTGAGTCGCCAAGTCAGAAAAACACAAGACGCGGCTAAAAATCGTCTGCTTTTGGGTACACCTTTAACTGCGACATTTTAGAAGAAAAGCCAATGAAAATTCGTCACGTGTCAAACAGCATGACGTTTTACTTGGAAAAGTTTGCCAACGTCATGTTTCTGAATGTTATTACACGTCGGGTAAATGTAATAAACGGCATGCACTTTCGTAGACTTTACGAAATAAAAGAAAGGGCCCAAAAAACTTTCTATTTTTTCCGCGAAAGATTCATAATTGAAACAGGCGTTTTTTTTTTTTTTTTAATAATTAAAATGGGTGACGAAATTATATTGAACTTGTCTCCTGTGTCTCTCACTCTCTATCCAAAATAATTAAAACGAGGAGAAACAAAAAAAAAGACAAAACTTTGTTAAGACCGACCCAGAATCGTGGTCTTTGTAATTTGTCTTACCATTTCGTTGGATTTCTTGAGACAATTATCGTACTCCTAACCCTGAATCGATTATTAATCTCCTTGATTTCTTCAAAACTATTCTTTTGTTAGAGGAAAAAAATTAAAAAAATCGACTTTTTTCTGGGTTTTGATTGATTAGTTTTTGGCAATAATGGATTCTGATTCATGGAGTGATCGTCTTGCTTCGGCTACGAGGAGGTACCAGCTGGCTTTCCCACCACGATCTGGTGAGTTTTAAATATATGAATTTTTCTCCCTCTGTCTTCGTGGTTATTGTCTGATCTTTGTTGGCTCAAAAATTGATGGGTGAAGGTAGTTTATTTATTTATTTAGAAACTGGATTTTGCTTTGAGATTGAGAAATTTACGGGAGATATTCGATTTCGTCTAGAAGATTTCGCCATTTGTTTGATTATGATATGAAAATTTTCAAAGTTTTGTTTATTGTTGTTGGCTGGCTTCTGGTTTTGCTCGATTTCTGAGAAAATGGATTAAAAAAATCCGAAATTGCAGTCTTGGTAGCATTTTAGTTACTCCTGGGATGTTCTCAGTGTTTATGAGCATGAGAAATTTCAGTTTCATTACTATAAATAACCACTGAATTGGAGTAGTGTTTTAGTATATCTGACCATTCTCTTTGTTTTATTTATAACTTTTGCGGTATATATTTGATGGATTTCTATTGAATTGCAGACACGTTCTTAGGGTTTGAAGAAATAGATGGAGAAGAAGAGTTTCGGGAAGAGTTTATTTGCCCTTTCTGTTCTGACTATTTTGATATTGTGTCTCTCTGCTGCCACATAGATGAAGATCATCCTATGGAAGCCAAAAATGGGGTAATTTTCGTTTTATTGTTAAACCACCATTTATCACATTTGAAGCAAAAAAATATGTGTTTATTCATTTCTGATTCATCACATGATTCTCAATATGTTAGACTTAGTGGTGTTGGTTCCTCTGTTGTTGCTTGTAGGATATGACAACGGCAACTTCCACACGATATGAATACTAAAATATGAGAATATTAGCATGTTTATTATACCCGAGTCACGATGGAATAATAGAATCAGCTGTGTCTATTAAATCTAATTTGGGGGGGATTTTGTGATAACTTAGTGTTTAATCATGTAGAGTGAACATTTGGTATTGCAGGTATGTCCGGTTTGTGCGATTAGGGTGGGTGTTGACATGGTTGCTCATATAACCCTTCAGCACGCTAATATTTTCAAGATATCCTTTTTCTCTTTCTCTCAACTCATATATTTGTTTTTTGGACATTCTCTCAAGTCTCAAGTCTTATATAACAGTTTATTTTCTCTACTAGTGTTTCTATAATCAGGTTGTATTGTAACATGCCTTAACTAAATAATACATGCACCGGAAGAGAAAATCAATAAGAGGCGGGTCACATTCCACGTTATCGATCTTGAGGAGAGAGTTTCCGGATGGAAATTTTCAGAGCCTATTTGGGGGATCTTCGTGTATAGTATCTTCTTCCTCATCATCCAATGTAGCGGCTGACCCGTTGTTATCGTCGTTCATTTCACCTATTGTTGATGGGTTCTTCACTTCGGAGTCATGTATATCTACAGAAACTAGTCCTGCCAAGAAAACATCAATTCAGAGTTTACCCGAAAGGTATGCTTCCTCCTGGTCAATCAATTGCTTTGCCTAACCTCTTATGGTCACTCTTGTTAGTTAAAATCTGGCACTTTGCTGGTATTTCAAAGACTGGTCAATCATTTGCTCGGATTTTTCAAGTGTTTGCTCTACAACTTTGCATTTGATCATTTGCTCATCCGTTTTCTTCAATGATATTTGTAATCTCCTCAGATCAAGCATTTGTATCGTCTAACTTAGATTTTGGAAACTCGGGATTCTATAAGCCAAATTGAAACTCTTTGACCAATTTGAAATATATCTGTATGGATTGCTGATGAAGGATTTGATGTGATACCGATGATAGGAATGCGAAACAACCGTCTCTTTCAGCTGAGGATCACAAGCAGAAGTTGAAACGAAGTGAGTTTGTTCGAGAGCTATTGAGCTCTGCGATTCTTGAAGACGGCTTATAATGGAGAAGATTGCTTATGGTGACTACTCAGCAACGACTCCATGTTCTGTCTCGGGGAGAAAATGCACGGAATTATTGTATGTGGGGAGCAAATAAAGGAGAAAGATCTGTACGGAGATAGAGAGAGATGATGAGTGTAACTTATGAACATATTAGCTTCTGTGGTTAACGCTCAAAATTGTCTGGAGGTCATTATGAAACAACCAAAAATGTATCTATTTCATAGTATTTTTTTCTTTTCATGATGACACTCTGGTTAGTCAAATTCTTCGGTTCGAAAAATTGCTTCCATTTAATAATTTATTACGGTTTTCAACAGATTCCAGTGAAATGAAAAGTTTAGAAACTATTTTGATGGTAGGGGCTGCGCGAACGCAAACCCCCTCTGCCACAAATAATGACGTAGGCTCTTCCTCAAGGGAAGACCTTAAGCATAGCACCCTTCCTTAGTGTGCAATGGAAGTCACTAGCCTAGGCCACTCGTCTTTTTGATCACGAGTCGACCCCGTCCAGGTAAGTATTTTACTTGGTGCCATGAGGTTTGTTTTTATACCCAGTTTCCGAAGCCTCCTTTGTTCTACTTGCCGATGTGGGATATTTTCTAAGACGCACACTTTCCGCCGTTCTAACTTCGTAAAGACGCACCGTGTGCCGTTTACGTATCCCCCTTTCTCAACAGCGTGTCGGAAAGGTTTAATGAAACGCTGACGCCGACACAGGTGTTTAGATTCTCTACTGGGCCGGTCTCTTTGGCGGCCCAAAGTCGAATTATTTACTATGATCACAATGGATCCAAACTGATATAGAATTATCAAGTTATGCAAAGAACAGTGTTGACTAAAGCCTGAACTAACTAAAGAATTAAACTGCTGAAAATGTGAATGTAAAGCAACAATCGTGTTATAACGGATCATATTTAACAAATCGATAGTGTAAATGAGTCATGAAAATGAACAACCCAGTGCCCAGTATCTACAGATTCCTTCTTCTTTTTTTCTGACCCCAAAAATACAAAGAAGACACGTCTATATTCAAACTTGTTTCGAAAGAAGCTTTTCTCCGCCCTGAGTCGATGTCTAGTTCGAGTAAACTTGGAACTTGATGATTATGCTATTTTTTGTGTGTTTAAACGGGTCTCTTTTAATTATTTTTCTTTAGATGTGTTTACCTAAATTTTAACATTACTTTCGTTATTAACAAGTTACATGTAAGACATTTACCTTGACTGGTCATTTGTTTTCGATCCACTGAACTAATAATTGAACTATCGAGCACAGCTCTAAAATCTAAAACAGAGGGAAAAGTATGATTAAAAGTACATCAGAATGGAATTAACGTACCCGATGATGTGGATTGTATGTCCAAGAATATAATGTACTATAAAAGTTGAATGGGATCAAAACGAAAAGTTTTTTTTTTTTTTTTTACCAACAAACAGTAAGGAATGGAAATGACCTAAAAGCAGTGTTCTTTAATTCCTTTACTACCGAAAACGTGTACACTAGACTTCCACTCGAGTATCCTTAGTTCATGCATTGCAAGTGGAATGCATATGTAGCTCTATATCATTTAATACTTTGTTAATTCGTGCATTTTAAAAAGTTGGATAGTCTATTCCTATTTTTATAGCTTTTCTTTCGTTTTGGAAAAAGCCAATGTTTTCTTAAGAACATATAATCTAGTTGATGATTAGTCATTTATCGTTAATTTTTGGAAGATTACGAAAAAGTGGAGCCTTTGAGTGACTTACAAATAAATCGCATAGGATGAACATATCTAATGCGACGTCTAGCTGATTTTATTTAACTTTTTTCCAGAAGAAAAGCAGAATCACTTTAAGAAAGCTTATGGATTATTTTATATATCTTTGTGTTGTATACTGTTGTTCGATAATATTTATTATAAGGTTGTATTTAGCTTTTACGATTAATTAGTGTACAAAAAAAAAAAATCATCTCACAGCTTTATAGAAGAAGACGAATCATACTTCCAATTCTATTCTTAGTAAATGATTCATCTTAAACTCAATATGAAACAAATTTACATGTGGAATTCTTGTAGAAAAGACTCCAAATTAAAACGCATAGATCGAGTGTATATTTTGAAAGCTCTTCATATACACGATTATATTAAGAATACATTTATGAGATAGTTACATCGTAAAACTGTTGTCAATATATTTGATGTAGTTCAAATAAAATTGTCACACATTTCACAACAAACTATGTCTGTCGGTGCGAGTTGCTTATCTTATAATGATGATCGATAGGTCCACAAACCTGGTCACTCTCCCTCCAAGGATCGGCAGATTGCATTATTCATAACCATCCTTTCTTAAATTTTATTTTGATTTTGTATATTATATCTCCGTCAAACGTTTACGTTTGTTCTGTCGTAAGATTTACTTTTCTTGTGGGTAGGTACAGTTACTCTGTAGAAATCTTTGACTGTGGAATACAGCTTAAAATCAATTTAAAATAAAAATAATAATACACGTCGTTTCATCCAAAAAAACAAAAAAAAACTTCACCAGCCTCATCTATCCTCAATTTGTTGGTTGACCGTTTAATGTTCATATATTGAGAAATTATCATCCAAAAAAATACAATTTTGTTGGTTTTGATTTGTCTTTAAAATCTTGCTTTAAACCAAAACGTACATTGAGAAATTATCATTTATCAATAATATTACAATTTGGTATCCACTTTCAGTTTTGCTTTCCACTTTGACCCTTTTGATTCCCAATCTATAGCCTAATTTGATCAAGCATTATCCGATAATCGGGTTGTGATTAATTATGTAACTGATAAACAAAATTACAAAAGTGTATCAATTTATGTGTGTGGAGATCACTGCAGATTCGTAAATATTGTGCTCCAGATATATAAGATAGGTAAATTATAACTTAAGGACTAGAAATGAGCTTATAGTGAAAGTAGATATTTTTGTAAGATTGAATATAGTACTAGACAGTGCATACTCTAATTAATTATTGCGTTTGCGAGGAAAGAAAAACCTGGTAGTGGGATCAGCTTAAGCACTATATAATATAAACAAAAGCAAGCACTAAACTTAACCAAATAAACTATATTGTAGTTGTTGTTTTTTTGAGTTTAACCTTAGTTTCCCTTGGCTTGTACCCAATAAACCCCAAAAAAAAAAAGTATTGTGATTTCTATTTGCATTTACGGTTAAAACTCCACATGTTCCTAATTCGTTGTTTACATTCAAATAAAATAACAATATAAACTGTAGTTGTATCATTCTAAGTCCAAGGAAGCTAGCTAATCCACCAAGTCCAAAACCTAGCTATGACAATTTCTTACAAATATATGCACTTGTTAATTTCTTCGGAATTGAATTAATTGTCTTTGTAAATTTCTACTATAACACGCGCGTGTATGCCAGGTTCACAAAAATAACTAGAACTATTCAAAGAAACATCAACGAAAGAGGCAGCAAAAGGACAATGTCTGAAAACACATGAAAACCTAGTTAAGAAGAACATCCTCAACAAGTGTCAATGTGTTTGGTCTATTTACAGAATTATACAAGGTTGAGTTTTCTAGACTTTATACTAATTATATTTGAGAGGGAATGAGTCACGAGCTTTATAATAGCAAATATTGTCATTGTTGAAGTTGTCAGAGTGTTACTTTATTTATTTATTTATTATATTTATATTTGAGTGGTGATCCTTTTTGCCATATGACGTATATACAAAATAAAAAAAATAAAAAGCAAACAAGGACCACAATCATAATAAAACGATGCAATTGACAACCCAAGCACTACTCTACTTAATGGAAAAAAATGAAAATGAAAGAAATGGTAAGAAGTGGAATCATTGTAGCTTTGAAGAAAGCACGTCAAGCCAACGCTACAGTTAAAAACCAGAGCAATTATTTAACTTGTTTAATTTTTTTTATCTCTAAATAAAGTAGAAAAGAAAAGAAAAAAACAGAGTAGCATAAAAGTTGAAGGCGATTGGTTAGATGAAGCTATAGTTGTCATTTACACTTGTAATTCATAGACTGGCTCGTCTCTCTTTCTCTTTCTTCTTCTTCTCAAGTGTGTGAATGAATCTCTGTTTCTTGTTTTGGAACAGACATGGCTCCTAACAATTGGGCTTTTCTTGACTGCCTCTTCCTAGGAATCTGAAGCTCTCTCACTCCCTCTGGTGTAAGTTTCACTGAATCTCTTATCTTTTTCTTTCCTTTATTCTTTAAGATTCACATAGGTTTTGGTGTGTTTGATTTTGACCAACATTTTGGGGGGTTTTATTTACTTCTTTTTGGAGTTTGTTTGCTATTGGGGACTCTAGTTTAGTGTTTGGTTTGTAAAAAGACTTCTGTTTCTGTGTCTTATCTTATCGTTTCTCACAATTTTTTTTTTTTACTTACTTTAGACAACAAGTCTGTCTCTTGATGATGATTCACATATGGGTTTCCTCATTCGTGTTGTTTTGCGTACTTCCCAATCCCAAAGTTCTTTCCTTTTTTCTCACAAATCTTCTAAATTGGGTTTTATATTCGACAAAGATTTTCACATCGAAGTCTTATTACCTTGTTGACTTTTTTCCTTGTTATCTTCCACAGGAACAAATCTCTCTTCTTCTCGGCAACATCGAATCGTGACTTGCCCTTTTTTATTTCACTTTTTGGTATTGGAATTTGGAGATGGCTATGCAAACTGTGAGAGAAGGTTTTCTCTCTGCTCCTCAGACTTCTTGGTGGAATGCTTTTGGATCTCAGCCGTTGGCTCCGGCGAGTCACGCCGGCGATTCTGATTCGTTCGCCGGAGTTAAGGTCATATCTGGCGGAGAGACAGAACAATTTGTGGATAAACAGAGCAACTCTACAACTCACTTAGCGTTCTCACTTGGTAAACTCTTCTTAATCTCCTTTGTCTTGTCTTTGAAATTTCTGAATTGTCTAAAGTGGATTTTTGTGGAAAGTGCAACTATATGTTTTACTATTTACTTCTTGGTGTGAGAATAAAATAAACTGAACTGAGCTCAGTTGTCTGAAAGAGAGTGTAGATTCCTTCAGACACTATTCTTCAAGATACAAAGATGATAAAAGAAGACATTTGTGTGATTTAAGTTCGGAATTATAGTAAAGTCTTGTTTTTTTAGTAGGTAAATTGTGAATCTAAAAACTGTATATATGATGTTGCTGGAATAATTTTGGTATGCTTTGTAGGTGATGTAAAGAGTTCAAGAGTTGTGCCAAAGCCTCATGGAGCTGCTTTCTCAATGCAATCGCCTTGCTTGGAGCTTGGATTTACTCAGCCACCGGTAACGTTTTCCGCATTGAGTAACATCTAAAAAACAAAGCCTATGATCAATTTCTTTAATTTTGTTTCCGAGTATTTAGTTTTTTGTTTGATGTTTTCTGTTGGTCATTTAGATCTACACAAAGTATCCTTTTGGGGAACAACATTACTATGGAGTTGTTTCAGCCTATGGATCTCAGAGCAGAGTAATGCTTCCTCTAAACATGGAAACAGAAGATGGAACAATCTATGTGAACTCAAAGCAATACCATGGAATCATAAGGCGGCGCCTATCCCGTGCAAAGGCTGCTGCTGTTCTTGACCGGAACAAATTGAGTAGTAGATGTCGCAAGGTAACATATAGAACCTATTTTGATACTTTGTTGCAAATGAATTCCAATGAGTGTTTGCCTTATGTTATGTATGTTGCAGCCATATATGCATCATTCGCGCCATCTCCATGCATTGCGCCGTCCTAGAGGATCCGGTGGAAGGTTTTTGAACACCAAAAGTCAGAACTTGGAAAAAAGTGGAACCAATGCAAAGAAAGCTGATGGAAGTAAACAGATTCAGTCTCAGTCTAAGCCTCAGCAAAGTAATTCTCAGAATTCTGAAGTTGTTCATCCTGAAAACGGGACTATGAACTTATCCAATGGACTAAATGTCTCGGGAACAGAAGTTACAAGCATGAACTACTTTCTAAGTTCTCCAGTCCATTCTCTTGGTGGCATGGTAATGCCTAGCAAGTGGATAGCAGCAGCAATGGATAATGGCTGCTGCAATTTCAAAACCTGATCTTTTACCGTAGTTTCGCAGTCAAACGGATAGAAAAAGAGAACTCTTGTCACGAATAAGGACAATGAGTTTTGTTTCTTGGTGTTAAAGGATTTTCCTTTTTGCCAATCCATTTGGCTGTGAACAGGCAAATCATCTTTGGCTCATTCTCTATTGAGGTTTCTTGGCCGTTTGGTGAAGAAACCTTGATTTATCTCAGTGTAAAAGTAGTTAAAACTGGTGAAGAACAAATGATGGGTCTGGTCACTTAACCCACTTTTTCCAACTAGTAGTGTGTGTGTGTGAAAACTCTGTTATATGATTTTCTGATGTTGGAAACCTCTATCTGTCTTTTGTGTGTTTCTGAAACAACTGTAACAACTTTAAGTTACGTCTTATGTAAGATATTTAAGACCTGTTTCTTTCCTCTTTTTGTTTTTTTT
>VBRH01000005.1:31437-46056 GCA_014578085.1 Cardamine resedifolia | reverse complement strand
TTTTTTTTTTTTTTTTTTTTTTCTGAAATAACTTGAAGGCATTCTTCAAATGCAGATCTGATTGTGGGCGTGAAGCTTTATTGACATTAGGTGTTTTCCCAGAGGTATGAATCTGGAACTAGGAAAATGAATAATATACTTCTGGTCTTTTTTTCGTCGTGGTCTCTAATCTATGATAAACATGTCTGACAAGAATTCATAATTCTCATTTTTCCTCATACTTTGCTTCTGAAGCTGATAAGTGTGAAGAAATAGGACACATTTGATTGTTTAAAAGATCTTGTATTTGGTGGTGCTTTTAGCTACCTTCACTAAATTTAAACGTTTGATTAATAATAGGAACTTTCTGGGAGATTAGTCGACGAAGTGTTGCCTCTGTGGTCACCTGTGCTGGTCATGTAAATTTTCAATGAATTATATACCCAGCACACCACATCTAGCTATTTATATGTGAAGACCATAAATTGTTTGAATTGTGAAGATATAAGATATAGCTGTAGAAGATTTCATAGTTTTATTTAATTGGCCTGCGTGTTCTATAGGAAATTTGTTAGAATTCATTGAACTTTAATGCTTAATGATATTCATTTGGTAGTTTGTTTGCTGACCATGACAACTCCTTGGGGGACTTTAAGAGATTGTACTCTTAAGATGACAAAAGGCAAGCCTCATGCATGAATGAATGTAATTTTGACTGTAGCAAAATAGTTAATCGCTTTGTTTCTTGTGCGAACACTATTAGTGTTCTAATTCATTATTGTTTATTCACTTGTTCTGAGTGGTGTAAATTGTAATGGAGCAGGGATGCTTGTGGTTTTCACTAACATATTTTATCATTCTCTTTTAGGCTTTAGCAGTCTTGATTGAAGCTTTGCATTCAACTAAGGATATGGAGCCAGCAGTTGAAAATAGTGGTACTGATGCTGCTTCATCTCTGAATTTTCTATCTAGGCATAGTCTCTTGTTATCTTCTTTCAAAACCTCGTACTTGGTTAACATTCTCATTTTCAGGAATTTCACCGCTTAATCTAGCAATATGTCACTCAGCTGCTGAGATTTTTGAGGTCATAGTCTCTGACTCAACTGCATCATGCTTACATGCTTGGATTGAACATGCCCCAGTCCTTCATAAGGCCTTGCATACTTTGTCACCGGGTGGTTCTAATCGGAAAGATGCTCCTTCGCGATTACTTAAATGGATTGATGCGGGTGTGGTTTATCATAAACATGGTGTAGTTGGCCTTTTACGTTATGCTGCTGTCCTGGCTTCTGGAGGGGATGCCCAATTATCATCATCAAGCATCCTTGCACTGGATTTAACACAGGCTGATAATGGTGTTGGAGAATCAACAAATGTCTCTGAGATGAACGTCCTAGATAATCTTGGAAAAATAATCTTTGAGAAATCTTTTGAAGGTGTTAACCTTTCTGACTCATCAATTTCACAGTTGACAACAACACTTCGAGTTTTAGCGCTGATTTCAGATAATTCAGTATGTTATCTTTCCCCATTATTTTTTCCAGCCGTTACTTTCTTTTTAGATGCTGTAGTCTTCTTATTTTCGTGTTCTGAAATGTTGTGCTTTGTACAGACTGTTGCTGCTGCTTTATATGATGAGGGTTCGGTTACAGTTGTGTATGCTATTTTGGTCAACTGCAGCTTCATGTTTGAGAGGTCGTCAAATATTTATGGTAAGCACCTGTCTATTCTATGCTTTTGTTCAACTCTTCTATTTTTTGTTTTTCCTGCGAGCATTTGATTCTTAAATTTAGACGTGGTGATAAGAGATGCGGGGAAGAGTTTAAATCACTGGCTGGATAACAACTTTTTTATAGTTAACCTTTCAATAACTTTATCGCCATAGGTTCACGATGTTTTCAGCTACATTTCATCAATCGCTTGATGATTATAGGTGACACTCAACTAGTTCTTTTGTTTTGGACTTAGCAGATTATCTGGTTGATGACGATCATGGATGCAGTTCTATTTCAGACTTTTTGTCTGAACGTAATCGTGAGCAAAGCTTGGTGGACCTGTTAATTCCTTCCCTTGTCCTTTTGATATCTGTTCTGCAGAGACTACAGGTCAATTGCTTTAAATTAAACATTATTAGTTTCGTCATCATGTATCTGCAACAAATGATCTGATTGTGCGGAATAAATTGATTAAAATCTTCTCTCAAAAGCCATAGCTTCTGAAATCCTGCCTTTATTTTACTTTGTTGAGATTCTATAATTGCGGGATTATGCGTCGTCATTATCCCCTCTGGTCATTGACATCATCTTTTCTGTCTAAAGGGAACTAAGGAGCAGTATAGAAATACCAAACTGATGAAGGCACTCCTAAGGTTACATCGGGAAGTCAGGTGAGTTACTGTTTCTTTTGTTTTAGTAGCATAAATCACATGTATAATTTATGAAAATTTAAGCTTTGAGCCATGATGGCTTGTTTTCTTTCCAGCCCAAAGCTAGCTGCTTGTGCAGCTGATTTGTCCTCCCATTATCCGGACTCTGCTCTTGGCTTTGGAGCAGTGTGCCACCTCATTGTGTCTGCCCTTGTCTGCTGGCCAGTTTATGGATGGATTCCTGGGCTATTCCACACTCTTCTTTCCGGTGTCCAGACGTCCTCTGTTCCTGCCTTGGGTCCAAAGGAGACCTGTAGTTTCCTCTGCATTCTAGTATGGAAATCTTTCCCTTCAGCCAATTATTTTTTACTTGGGAATTTTTTATGGCATGCACTATTTATATCATTGCGAGAAATTCAACATTTATTTCCAGACTAATAGATATGACTCATCTGAACGTTTTTGGTGGAATTTCGTACATGTTATTGTAGTCATTAAATGTAAATGGTAACAAGTGAAATAATCTTTATTTATTGTCTTATACTTTAAAATGATTTTATCTCAATCTTCATGTATTTCTCATTGCAAGAGCGATATTCTCCCTGAAGAAGGAGTCTGGTTTTGGAAGAGTGGCATGCCCTTGTTAAGTGGTCTCAGAAAGTTGGCGGTTGGGACACTGATGGGTCCACAGAAGGAGAAACAGATCAACTGGTATCTGGAGCCTGGGCCTCTTGAAAAGCTGATAAACCATTTGACACCTAATCTTGACAAGATTGCAAAGATTATCCAACATCATGCAGTATCTGTATGTTCTATATCTTCTTAGCTCCTGTGTTTCTCTGCTGCTTTGGCTTTTGTTAGCATCTATTCAGGCTGATTTAAACTTTGTTTATTTCCAAACAGGCATTGGTGGTCATTCAGGATATGCTTCGGGTTTTCATAGTTCGTATTGCATGTCAAAGGGTTGAACATGCTTCTATCCTTCTGCGGCCCATATTTTCATCTATCAGAGAGGGTATTTTGGATCAGTCATCAACAAGAGATACTGAAGCTTATATGGTGTTTGCTCTGCCTCTCTAACTCGTTGTCTATGTACTGCTGCTCCTAACCAGTCTTATTACTCTCTTTCAGGTCTACCGATTTCTTAATTTTCTGGCTAGTTTATTAGAGCATCCACATGCTAAGGTCATACTCTTTGCCTTATGATCATAGTTTTCCTCACTTTTTTTTGGTTTCTCTTTCACCTGGAATTTATTAATTTCAGGGGTTATTGTTAGAGGAGGGTATTGTTCAACTGCTTGTGGAAGTTTTGGAAAGATGTTATGATGCCACTTATCAAAGTGAAAACAAGGTTCTAGAGTATGGAATTGTGTCCGAGTCTAATGTGGTTCAGTGGTGCATTCCAGTTTTTAGATCAATCTCACTGCTATGCGATTCGCAAGTGCCTCTCTCGTGCTTTCAGAAAAAAGAGCTGTAAGTGTTTTCTCTGCAGGAGTGTTTTTTGTTACCATTTTTGGGTGCGTTTATATCTCGGATTGTTTACTAGTATTACATTTATATTTAATTGATTTTATAATTCTATCAACTTGTACAGATTGGTGAGTTTGAGTGCAAAAGATTGTGCATTGATTTTTCCCTTTGTGCTAAAGTTCTGTCAGGTATATTAAATTTTGTCAAACATTGTAGATTATGTTTGCGTTCTTCTTATGTTACTCATCTAGTCCCTTTGAAAATATGGTAAAATTGATGCATCTAGAATGCTAAGGTTCTAAATTATGATTGTTTGAGGCAATAGATGTTTCTGAAAGATTTTCTTATTACAGGTGTTACCTATTGGCAATGAGCTATTATCTTGTCTTTGCGCTTTCAAAGACCTGGTCTCATGTGGTGAAAGTCAAGATGGTCTGGTTTCACTTTTGTTTCATCTGTTTTCTGGTACTGAAGAACCTGTATCTGAAAGGTGGTGTGACACTAATAATTTGAGTCTAGATCAATTAGAAATGAAGAAAAATCCCCCTTTTCTGTCTTGCTGGATCAAGTTATTGAACTCAGTTAAATCAAAAGATGGTTTGTCTAGTCTTGCAATTAAGGCAGTAAATGTTCTGAGCGTGGGCTCCATCAGATTATGCCTTGATGGTAAAAGGTGACTCCCAGTCTCTTCATATTCTACTAATTTCCTGCTCACCCAGTTTAGTACGAATTTGATAGAATTTTTCACTCTGATTGGCTACGTATCCTTGTCAAAGAATCATTTTTCCTGTGTTTCATCTTAGAATTGTTCACGTTTAAATACTTCCAACTGGTCAATCAAACCTTTCCTTATAACTATATATTGAACTCATCAATTAAGCTCTGTGTAGTCTAATTTTCTTCATTTTTCCCAGTTTGGACTCGAAGAAGGTTGCGGTACTAAAATTCCTCTTCGGCCTTCCAAGTGAGTTTAGTGGTACATACACTTTTAGAGAGGATAACATTGGTTTGGTTGAACAAATGGTGACACTGTTGAGTTCAATGACTTCGGGATCTGATAGTTCAGCAACTGCGGAGATGAGGCCCTATTTGCACGAGGTACTGACTACCTCATGCCTGTCTTTTCTTGCATCATCAACTTCTTTTGTTCTCTTGACACTGACTTCCGTTTTCTCTTTGTGGATTTAAAGGCATCTCGGTCGTTGTTGTCGTTGCTAAAAGACAGGAATATTGATGATATTATCTCCTGCAAAGGTGTTCTTGTTTCTCCTGGGAATTTTGATATGGATGATTTGGACTCTGAAAACATTGAGGGTGATCTCTATCAAAGAGGACTCGAAGACAAATTCTGGTGGGAATGTCCAGAAACATTACCTGAGCGTCTGCCCCAGTCATCTCTCCCTGCGAAAAGGAAACTACCCACTGTGGAGAGCTCTAATAGGCGTGCTAAAGGCGAAAACTCTTCTGTTGACATACCGACCCAAAATTCAATTCAACGGGGGCTGGGTTCTGTATCCCTTCCTCCTGCTCCTACACGTAGAGATACCTTTAGGCAGCGCAAGCCGAATACTAGCAGGCCTCCCTCTATGCATGTAGATGATTATGTTGCTAGGGAAAGGAGTGTTGATACAGTTGGTAATTCTAATGCAATAACCATTTCACGAGCAGGATCTAGCAGTGGTAGACCTCCATCTATTCATGTTGATGAGTTTATGGCCAGACAAAGAGAACGAGGCCAAAATTCCTCCACCATTGTGGTTGGAGAGGCTGTTGCGCAAGTGAAAAATCCTACTCCTGCTAGGGATACTGAAAAAGTCGCAGGTAAACCTAAACAATTCAAAGCCGATCCTGATGATGATCTACAAGGAATAGATATAGTTTTTGATGGTGAGGAATGTGAAGGACCTGATGACAAGTTGCCGTTTCTTCAGCCCGATGAGAACCTTATGCAGCCTGCTCCTGTCATGGTTGAACAAAACTCTCCTCACTCCATTGTTGAAGAAACCGAGAGTGATGCAAATGGAAGTAGTCAATTCTCTCACATGGGCACACCATTGGCATCTAATGTTGACGAGAATGCTCAGAGCGAATTTTCATCAAGGATATCAGTTTCACGCCCCGAGATGTCATTGATGCGGGAACCAAGCATTTCCTCAGACAGGAAATTTGTTGAGCAAGCAGATGAAACAAAGAAAATGGCTCCGCTGAAGAGCGCCGGCATATCTGAATCTGGGTTTGTACCTGCTTACAACATTCCAGGATCTTCAGGACAAAATTTGATGGATCCTAGAGTTGGTCCTCAGGGCTTCTATTCAAAGAATAGTCAGCAACATATGGGCCATATTCATGGTGGATTCAGTGGTCGGGGGGTTTATGAACAGAAAATGATGCCAAACCAGCCTCCTTTGCCCCTAGTGCCACCTCCATCAGTCTCACCTGTGATACCACATTCTTCTGATTCTCATTCTAATCAATCCTCTCCGTATATTTGTCATGGAACACCATCTTCAGGAGGACCCATCAGGCTTATGCCACCGCTTCCGTCAGCAATTCCTCAATACTCATCTAACCCATATGCATCGTTACCACCAAGGACATCTACAGTTCAATCTTTTGGATACAACCAGGCAGGTGCAGGTACCACTGAACAACATCAAAGTGGTCCAGCCATTGATCATCAGTCAGGCAATCTATCTGTTTCAGGTACGGGGATGACCTCTTACCCTCCTCCCACTTTAATGCAATCACCTGGTTTTAGTAGGCCGTCATCTCTCCCTGTGCCATACTATGGAAATCCTCCGCATCAAGGAGGTGATAAGCCGCAGGCTATGTTGCCGGTTCCCTCCATTCCTCAATCACTCAATCTACAGTCTATTCCTCAGCTGCCATCCATGCAGCTTTCACAGTTACAACGCCCTATGCAGCCTCCTCAGCATGTTAGAGCACCCATACAGATATCTCCACCATCAGAGCAAGGAGTATCATTGCAAATCCCATTTCAGATTCCAATGCATCAGATGCAGATGATGCAACAGACGCAAGTCCAGCCTTACTATCACCCTCCTCAACAACAAGAGTACTCTCAGGTGCAGCAACAGCCACAGCAACAGGCTGTTCAAGGCCAGCAAGGAGCTGGGACTTCTCAGCAGCAAGAATCTGGAATGTCATTACAGGATTACTTTAAGTCCCCAGAAGCCATTCAGGTTTGTAATCCACATCCTTGGC
Source organism: Cardamine resedifolia (assembly GCA_014578085.1). Lineage (NCBI taxonomy): Eukaryota > Viridiplantae > Streptophyta > Magnoliopsida > Brassicales > Brassicaceae > Cardamine > Cardamine resedifolia. The sequence goes on along the minus strand of VBRH01000005.1, from coordinate 39,016 downwards.
AATGATGCACCGATTTGTTTAGTATCATGTGCCACAGCTCACCATAATTCGTATATATCCCTTTTCAGTCTCTACTAAGTGACCGCGACAAGCTGTGTCAGCTTCTGGAACAACATCCAAAATTAATGCAGATGCTTCAGGTTGCTATCCAAATCGATTTGTTTCCTTTAATCTCTTGTTCTCGTGTGCTTTCTGAAAGCATCATCAACCTTTGTAACTGAAATGTGTTTTTGTTATTGTTGGTTTGTGACAGGAAAAACTTGGGCAGCTATGAGAAGAAAGAGACTTTTCAGTTGGCTTAATACTAGTTGCATTTCTATTTCTGTAATGTTTAATAACATGTACATTGTTTCAGTTGATATGTAGACAAAAGCGGTATTCGGTATCGCTTTCTGTTGTTGTTTAGTCATATATTCATGTACATTAGCAAGAAAAGAAACCGTCATCAAGTTCAAGTCTTGGCTTTTACAAAGCAACAAGCCTGTATTTGTAAGCCAAAAGCATCAGACTTTACAATCACTACTAATCATTCAACCTTGAAGAGGCCTTAAAGCCCCAAATGATCATTTGAAAGACCCAACAAGACTTTAAGACAAATGTGAATCAAGAAAACATTAAAAGAAGATGAATTTGTCCTTTTAAGCCCAAGAATTTTCTGACACACATCATCATCATCATCATCAACTAGGCATTGAAAAGATTTTGTACCAACGAGAAAAAGAAAGAAAAATTGTAGAGAAGAGAGAGAGAAGGAGATCGAGTGGAGAGTTTGGATGATATCAGAGTGGTCCGTAGATGCAAAGATCAAAGTTGTACTTTTTTGTAGTCCTCTTCAATGAAGTTCCACTGAGAATTTTAAAGATTCAACATTTAGGGTACTCTTCTCTATTAAATTTAGCAAAAAGATTATGTCTTTCTATTTCTAGGGCTGAGTTCGTATTTGAAAAGGCCTAATACTATTCAATTCATCGTAATTGAAAGTTTCTTGCTTTCTGTATTCATCTCTGCACTCGCTCACACTTATAGTGTCTTAAATGTATGAAATTGGGTAATGATGGTGTTTTTGTTTGATTTACTGGGTTTTAGGCTCCAAATCTATGTAAATATATATAATTTCTTCCTCATTTCACATTGTGATTATCTATTCAGGTGCTGAGATACAAAAAAATCACGGCTTTTGCTCAATGGAGCCTCGTGTAAGTATATATATATACACTAGATAAAGATGATTTTCTTATTTTTGAGTTTATGTTATATCGAAAGAGTTTGAGTGCTGAACTGTTAAATTCGTTTTCTTTTGTTCGGTTTTGTTTTTCCACAGGATAATCAAGCCGAGGCTTCATATACATTTGGTGATCGATCGAGCAGTGACATAGTTGTTAGACTAAGAAACGAAGAAGGCCGTGACGATTGGATCTATTGTCATTCCAAGATCCTTAGTGAGAAAAGCCAGTATTTCGCTGACCGTCTCTCTGATAAATGGCCTACTTGCAAGATTCTTGATTCACGCTACTGTGTTGAAGTCATCTGTCAAGAATCAGACTATGATCATCATATCAATCTCTTAAGACTCCTCTATGTTGTCTCTGAGGATGTCCCTGAGGATAACTTGTGTCACAATGTCAAAAGTGCATTGGGGATTCTCTCTGTCGCTAAAGAACTTAGTTGCCCGCAGATTGTCACTGCTTGTGTGAACTACTTGGAAGCTGTTCCATGGGAAGAAGGTGAAGAGGAAGAGATTCTGCGGATTGTACCGAGAATAGGATCAGAAGCAGAGCCCATTCTTGCCCGTCTCCAACCGGTTGATCAATCCGCTGTTATTGGAATCTTTGTCTCTGCTTTTAGGTTTGCTACTTCGTCCCCACCTTTGCTCTTGAGCGACATAAAATCCTCGGCTCAAGAACAGATTGAGTATATGATAACTGAAGATGACGATGCACCTTTGTTGATTGCTGATGACGAAATCAAGCTTGAAGTAAAAGAATGTGTAAAGAGCCTGTTTGTTAGATTCTTCCAATGTCTAGAAGTAATCTCTTTCAAACCCGTCGATTCTGAAGATATTAGCAAAAAAGGGTCTTTAAGGATGGTTCTATCGGATTTGTCGTGGGCATTTCAGATTCTAACAAAGATGGAAGTGGTTAGAGATTTTGTTATAACATGGGTTGACACATCTGAGAAGTTAGTCAAGGTGGTTGAGCAGTTGGAAACAACTGTTGCAGAGACAGTTGAGATAAGAGTGAAGGTCATCGAGGTGACTGCAAAAGTGGTAGAGGCGATCGGTTATGGAACTGTGATATTACCAGCCACGAAAAGGCTTCAGATGGTAAAACTATGGCTTCCTTTTGTAAGAAACACAAAGCCTCTTGTCGATTCAGCGGTTACAGATGAAGAGGAGGATGAATCAGTGAGATATAAAATAGATGGAGAGATATGGCAAGCTTTAGAATCTTCGTTTGTGTCGATAATTCTTGCATTGCCATCTTCAGACCAAGCTGAGATATTGACTGAGTGGTTAAGCAAGAATGGGTTGTATCCGGATTTGACAGAGGCTTTTGAAGTTTGGTGTTACAGATCAAAAGTTGCCAAGAGAAGATTGGGTTTAATTGGGGGGGAGGAAGAGGAGAACGGCATGTCTTAACTCGTTTCTTGAGCTCTAAATCCAGAGAGAGAGAGAGGAACATTATTTGTGTAGGTCTCTTTTAACCCTTGTTGTGTGTCATCTGCCTATAACCAACCCATCATATTATCCATTGGCAGTTTCCACAAATCTGTAAATACTGTTGACAAAAATCTCTTCTTTTTTAATCGCTCAGATATATATCCTGGCTAATAAAATAGGCTTTTAATCTGCAGAATGTCCATCTATCAATCTCTGCAACGAGAGCAGAAACTTGATTTGCATCTTGATTCCAAATTACTCTTGCATCACCAGAGGATTTTATAGCAAAAATCTGTTAAATTCATTTCTTCGTTAATTACAGTTAGTCCGGATCCAAGTTTTCTTTCTATCATCTAATTTCGTTAGTCGAATTCTTCTGTTGTTTTTAGTTGGGAAAAATTGCGTCGAATTTATCATATTTAATTCGCTCGTTATAGTTTTGAGCAGTCACCTATGAAATTTAATTTAAGAAACTATTTTGATGATAGGGGCTGCGCGAACGCAAACCCCCTCTGCCACAAATAATGACGTAGGCTCTTCCTCAAGGGAAGACCTTAAGCATAGCACCCTTCCTTAATGTGCAATGGAAGCCACTAGCCTAGGCCACTCGTCTTCTTGATCACGAGTTGACCCCGTCCAGGTAAGTACTTTTTACGAACCCATGAGGTTTTCTTTTATACTCAGTTTCCGAAGCCTCCTTTGTTTCTACTTCCCGATGTGGGACATTTGCTATGACGCACACTTTCCGTCGTTCTAACTTCGTAAAGATGCACAGTATGACGTTTTTACGTATTCCCTTTCTGAACAGCGTGTCGGAAAGGTTTAATGAAACGCTGATGCCAAGGCCTTTGTATAGGTTTCTCTACTGGGCCGGTCTCTTTGGTGGCCCAAAGTCAATTTTTTTTTTTCCATTAATTAATTAATTATTTACGAGAACAATAATTAACGCTATCAACGCTCGTATTGTATCCAACTTGATAAGCTTAAGATGTTTTCTCATTTTTGATAGCTATTTGGAGTATTATATTTTTGTTGGACAGTGCATAGTATGATAGTAATAATAGAATATAAAAATTAAAATTTTTTTAAGTGGGAAATAATCGCACTTGTATGATGTATCATATACAATGCTAAAAATAAAAGAGGTACAGAATCTGACCAAAGACGAAAGAAAAAAAAAAATTTCAATTTTCTCTAACAAGTCTAAACAATTTGAAGCAAACGGTTTAGTGGAGCCCTAACCTCAACCAATGGGGTTGTCTAGTCTCCAGAATCATCTTAACTACATCTTCTACAAATGAATCAAAACAAGAATAGCAACACCCTTTCATCAGGCTGCTACTGCTGCTGCTACTACTGCTGCTTCCAGGTGTCATATTATTGTGAGGACATGTCACTCGTGGCGGAACAAGATGGACTTCACTGCTCTTGTGTTCCAGTCCACAAGCTGCCAGAATCGTGTGTATTGAGCACGTCGAAATCTCGTCAAACGTCGCTTGACCTGAACAAAACAGTGCAAGAACACTCACCAACAACATTCATAAAGACGGAGTTATGCAAAGACGTAACTTAATCTAGAGAGTTGAAGAATATACTAGCCGGGTTAAACCAAGAGTTTGAAGAGGGAACTGGATAATGTGTACCTAAGTCAATTTGACTGGAAAAGTTCTTGAGATGGGCTCTAACTCTTTGTTGCAGTCGTTCTCCTGACCTGGAAGACATTGTGTTTTGCATGTAGCTGGGTATATGTTGTTGATTACAAAACAAGGGATCACCCTGAGCCAGTCCATGACGTAATCCTAAATCGACAGGTCGCTCGCCAAGAAATGAATTATTAGGCAAATGTCTGAATGTTTCTTCGCTTCCAGAATTATCCAACTTTGGAGACAAAAGCTCAGGGTCATGGGCAGAAATCAATGAATTGTTATTGGATAGTCTTTCCTCAGAGATTGTATACAAGGACACCCCTGTTTCTTCGGTTGCTGTGGGTTGAGACTGGTCGATTGTTCTGCCATGACCTATTTGTGTAGTCACGAAACCATCACTCAAGTTACCAATCGATGTTCCACCAGTTCTAGTACCCATATTACTAAGTCTATCACCGTTGATAATATTTTGTATGTGTCTGTGAAGCGTCCTTCTTCTTGATAATGTGGTTGCCCCTATGCCGGATGGAGAAGAACCTTGAGCATCACCATTAAGAAGCCTTGGAGAAAATAGGTTCTCTCCATTGAAAAATGGTGTACGTGGGGAGACTAGCAAAGACGCATCTTGATATTGCCCTGAAACTACCAGAGGTGACGGTCTACTATAAAAGCCACTAACTCTTTGTTGCTCGGATGTAGTATGCGTTTGGGAACTAGCTGATCCAAGTGCAACGGGTCTACAACCTTCACAGTACCAGTTTCCTTCAGGTACTTCTCTCCCGAGACCAACACAGTAAGTATGGGCAGATGAATCACAAAGATCACAAAGTAACATAAGCCCATCATCTTCACCTTGGTGACATTCAGTGCATATTATATTTTCATAGGGATCGAGATAACTCCTCAACTCTTCTTCAGTTGGTTGATAGACCTGAACACAGTAAAATCCGTATAAAAGAAAAACAAATTTATCACACAAGAAGTGACATGCAACACAATCTAACCACATCTGATGAGCAGAAATTGCAATTTTGTAGGTTAGCAAAAGTTGATAAGGTCTTGTCCATCATGCATCTAAAGCAGTCGCAGCGAAAAACTGATGTTACAGGTAACTAAAATGTGTTGACATGATAAACCACTACAGGAAGGAACATCTATTTGGACCTCAAAAGTAGTGTTAAAGGACATAGTGAAGACATTGGGAAACGAAAACCATGACCAATATTCATGAGGATACCAGGAAAATTAATGAATCAACTAAAGAGACTCTATAGGTGCAAGGCAATAGAAAGCTGTAGAAAAAAAAAACCTGATCCCGTTCAGGTACCGCTATCACAACTTCTCTCAAATCGACTCCAGGTGTAGATCTTGCAGGCTTACTGATTGTTCTGAACCGCTGCTTGCATAGTGGGCAGCGAGATTCTACCTTCGACCATTCCATTATGCAAGTGAAACAAAAGTAATGACAACAGCAGTCCAGTGTTCCCTTCAATCTTCGCATGTCTTCCTCAGATAGACAAATCCCACAAACGTTCCTGGTCACATCTATTTTCAGTAGCTCTACTTTCTTTTCACCTTTTTTGACAGGAGACTTACGAAGCTGAGGCAAATCTTTGTTAACCGTAGTTTTTCTTATAGATGATGCATGCTTCACACTGCTTCTCAACAAACTACCGGCTTCTCTTACCTGCTCTCTTTCCTCCTCTGAGATTGTGTACTCATAATCGGATTCTCCAGAGGACGCAATGTCAGAATCTGATGGCACGGTACACCGACGCCTTGGCCTCGACAATTTTTTCTTCGCCTTCTTTCTTGCAGGTAGGCAGTCATCTACAAAATCACCATCATCATCATCTTCATCTTCATCTTCATCTTCATCCACTTCTTTCTTTGATTTTCTCCCACGTCTCTTTCTCCCCTTTGTTAAAGGGGCTTTTGCAACAGAGAATTTCTTTCTTCTTTTGCGCCCTTTGCCAGATCTCCGCTTTCGCTTGTTTTTCTTACAAACCTTGAGAGATTTATTGTTACATGCAATTGCTTCTTCCTCCTCTTCCTCGTCTAATGAGACATCTTCATCTGCGGTAAATTCTTCATCGCCATCCTCATCCTCATAATCTCCATCATCTTCCTTTTCTGTCTCGTGTGACACATTGTCCTGCTCTTCCAATGCCATCTCTCTGTCTTCCTGCAAAGAATTTAAATCCGCTAGTTCACATCCGACATTTTCCACATCCCTCTCTTCCTCTTCCTCGCCATCCTCCTCTGGATAGTCTCCATCTTCATCTTCAATCTCATAGAAAACTCTCCTCCGCTTTCCTAAACCAATCCTTTGGTGTTTCTCTCCATCCCAAGACCCAACTTTCACATTCGACCTTCCAACAACCTTCCTTGAATTTCTTATTTCCTCCTCTTCATCATTCGCATCATCTAGATCCACATCTTCATTATCAGACACAACCTGATTCATCTTTCTTGACTTACATCCTGTGATTTTCCGATTACCACGAGGACCAGTTTTCACTTTTGGCCACTCAACATTCCTTAGCATCACATCTTCCTCTTCCGCCTCATTTAATTCCTCATCCTCCACCGCATCAGACCCATCAAAGGATGCTTCACCGTCTACCGATGAAGCATACTCCTTAAGATCAGCCTCAGATTCTTCTTCTTCTTCCTCATCCGATATTACATAATCCTCATCTGAATCATCTGAACCCTTATCCTTAGATCTAACCCTCCTATTTGAATTTCTAGCCCAAAACGTGTTTCTCTTTCCCATATGCTCCTGGATTAAGAGGTTAATAATAGAAAGAAATCAAAAATCAAACCTCTAATCTTAATCTAAACCCAACAAAATTCCCTAAATTCATCAACCAAAAACAATGATTCCTGTGACTTTCAGCTCGTCCTAAAATTTATATAGCCTTTAACCTTTAGACCAAATCACCCAGAAATCTCAACCTCAATTCTCAAACTGAGAAAACCAGATCTTCCCTCTTTTAAGAGATTATATGCATCCACTACGCCCGATCTGCAATTTAACCCAAAAACACACAACAAATCAGAAATATAATTGAAAATCATATATATATTTCATAAAAGTTTTCGATTTGATTCCGACCATAGAAATTCTACTGTTACCTGAAATTACTAAATGCTAATTAATTCTAATCCTATTATAGAATAACAAAATCTATCCAAAAGCAGAAATTAATCACCCTTGAGAAAAGGAAATTTAAATGAATCCCTTATCTAATCTCCAGAGAGAAAGAAA
>VBRH01000005.1:16514-30477 GCA_014578085.1 Cardamine resedifolia | reverse complement strand
TGAAAATTCGATGGAAAAGTTAGCGCCAAAAATATACTAATCCATCCTACTTATATGTGTGTACTTAAGAAACTAAAATTTTCAACAAAGCAAAAGGAAGACAAAAGATATCACCATTCAGAGATTATATACCTAAGATTTACACGATACTAAATTTTGTAGGTTTTGCACTTTAGCAATCCAAAATTTCCAATGCAGTTTTATTTTATATTAGAAATCATCTAAAGCCCACGTAAATTAAATAGATCCGATTGGACCATCGATTGTAAGAAATAAATAGATCTGGTTGTTCCCTGATAGGTTAATGGATACACAAAAGACAAGAAGAGCTTGGGCCTAAGGCCAACAATTTACCTTTAATAAAAGTAATTGGCATAAGGATTGTTCATTAGGCCTATAACTTCTGAAAAGAAAAAAGAAAAAAAGGAAAAAGATTTCATTAGGATTTAGGTCTATAACTTCTGGAAAAAAAAAAGATTTTCCCTTTCTTTTAATAAAAGATGTTACTTTATTGCGAGATCAACCTTTATTTACAGAAAAATACAAAAACAAAAACGTTAAGAGGCAGGATCGAAATTTGGGCCAATAAAATGGGCTTGCTTTATTTCAAATGAAATCACTTAAGTTAAGCCCAGTAATGAAAGACGTCGGCAAAGAAAGCAACGTACAAAACTAATAATCACGAGAAGACGAAGACAACGTTCACGGACCATATATTGTGGAAGGTAGTGCTTACTGCTTAGTGGAGATTGCTTTAGAAGAGGTTGTCATTTTCTATATTTTGTATCATTGTTTAAATGTTGAGTACTGAAATTACTATGTCAGTGATTGTAATACAAAATCCCACCGAATAGTCAATATGGTTTAAGTACAACATATTACAATGTTCAAACCGGTTGTGTAATGAAATTTCACGTTTTTACGTATTTGTGATTTTATCAAAAAAAATATATAAATAAATTGTGTTATTGATTTCCTTAACAATAAAAGTTAAGGATTTGGCCATTCACAATTTTGTGGAACAATTTATTTGTTTACTCGATTAACTCTCCCCACTAACTAATTTTGATCAACCCGAATTGATGTTATCGCTTACATTTTTGCTATTCTTATTATTAATTTATTTTTTTGTATTCTTATATTTTCTACAATATGCTTATAATTAGGTTAAATTAGGTTAGGAGAAACTACATATGAACTTTCCAAAAAGTAAAATCAAAATGTATAGAAACTGACAGTTCAACACGAAGACTTTTAGTTACTCATGACTGTTCATCTCAAAGACTTTTTTACTCTCTGCTCCAACGTGAAGAAGACTTGGTAGAAAGACAAGTTAGTGAGTCAAGCCGAGTGGAGTTATCTTTGTATATAAAGAGATGGCCGTGACACCATATTATCATAAAAATTTCCATTTTTCTCTACTTTTCCATCATATAGATATTCAAGAAAGTATGAAAGGCTCTTGGAACTCAACAAGTATCATTCCTATTACCTTCTCTTTTCTATTCTTATTCATTTTTAATTGTCGAGATGTGTTTGCGGTTGCTACTAAACACTTTTGTCATCCGGAACAAATGGATGCACTTCTCGAGCTCAAGAAAGAGTTTGAGATTCAAAAGCCTTGTTCTGATGACGACCTTCATCCGAAGATTGAGTCATGGGAAAGTAACAGTGACTGTTGTGATTGGGACGGTATCACATGCAATGCCAAGTCCGGGGAAGTGATCGAGCTAGACCTTAGTCGCAGCTGCCTCAATGGCCAGTTTCATTCCAATACTAGTCTTTTTAGTGTTCAAAACTTTCATTTGCTAACCACTCTCGACCTTTCCTATAATTATTTCAGTGGTCAAATCCCATCTTCTATTGGAAACTTTTCTCATCTTACCACTCTCGACCTTTCTAAAAATTATTTAAGTGGTTGGATTCCTTCTTCCATTGGAAATCTTTCACATCTCACTTTTCTCGACCTTTCTGGTAATGATTTTGTTGGTGAAATGCCATCTTTTGGCAGTACGAAGGAGTTGACCTACTTGAATGTTGACTCCAATGAACTTAGTGGTATCTTCCCTCTTTCCCTACTCAATCTGAAAAAGCTAACGGATTTATCACTCTCCCGCAATCAGTTCACGGGCACGCTTCCTTCTAACATTAGCTCACTCTCCAACTTAGAGTTCTTTGAGGCATGGGGCAACGCTTTTACTGGACCTCTTCCTTCTTCTCTCTTCACCATTCCTTCTTTGACTTCTATTGATTTGAGAAAGAACCAACTCAACGGCACTCTTGAGTTTGGGAATTTATCTTCACTATCTACACTTATAACAGTGTTAGACCTTGGAAACAACAACTTTATAGGACCAATCCCAAAAATCATATCCAAATTAGTAAATCTACAAGACCTTGATCTTTCTCATTTCAACACCCAAGGCCGCCCAGTTGACTTTAGTATCTTCACAGATCTCAAGTTGCTTCTACTTCTTAACCTGTCACATTTGAACACCACCACTACGATTGACTTGAATGCATTCTTATCCTCGCATCTCAACTCAATCTATTCAATGGATCTCTCAGGCAACCATGTTTCAGCCACAAACAAAAGTTCAGCTACAGATCATCATTCACAACTGATAAGTGACTTGTACTTGTCAGGATGCGGTATCACCGAGTTTCCGGAGCTCTTAAGAACCCAACACAAATTGACGAATCTAGACATTTCCAACAACAAAATCATTGGTCAAGTCCCTGGCTGGCTATGGACACTACCAAAGTTGAAATTCGTTGATCTTTCCAACAACATTTTCATCGGTTTCGAAAAATCAGTGGGACTTGGAGTATCCTCTATCACCAACCCATCTACGCAGTACTTGCTTGGCTCCAAAAACAGTTTCATGGGAAATATTCCCTCTTTCATATGCGCTTTGCGCTCTCTAATCACTCTTGATTTATCTGACAATAACCTCAATGGTTCCATCCCTCATTGCATGGGAAATCTTAGGAGTACTCTTTCATTTCTAAACCTTCGTCAGAATCGTCTTGGTGGAGGTCTTCCAAAGAATATATTTAAAAGTCTAAAGTCACTTGATCTTGGTCATAACCAATTGGTGGGAAAACTTCCTAGATCTTTGATCCATTTCTCTTCTCTTGAAGTTCTAAATGTGGAAAGCAACAGAATCAACGATACGTTTCCGTTATGGTTGAGTTCTCTTAAAAAGCTGCAAGTTCTTGTCTTACGCTCCAATGCATTTCATGGACCGATAAATCATGCCTCGTTTCGTACATTGCGAATCATCGACTTATCGCATAATCACTTCAATGGAAGTTTGCCATCAAACTGTTTTGTGAACTGGAGTGCTCTATCATCACTTGTGGAAAACGAAGATCGGTCTTACCAAAAGTACATGGGAGATTATTTTCGCTATTACCATGATTCAATGGTTTTGATGAATAAAGGTGTAGAGATGGAGCTGGTACGTATCCTAAAAATCTACACAGCACTCGACTTTTCTGGAAACAAATTTGAAGGAGAGATTCCAAGGTCCATCGGTCTATTGAAAGGGCTTCATATTCTCAACTTGTCAAGCAATGCTTTCACCGGCCACATCCCACCATCTATGGGGAACCTGAGAGAACTTGAGTCACTTGACCTGTCTCAAAACATGCTTTCTGGAGAAATTCCACAAGAACTTGGGAACCTCTCGTACCTTGCCTACGTGAATGTCTCTCATAACCAGCTTGCAGGTCTAGTGCCAGGTGGCACTCAGTTTCGTAGGCAAAATTGCTCTTCTTTCAAGGACAATCCAGGACTTTATGGCCCTTCACTTGACGAAGTTTGTGTAGATATTCATGCACCATCACCACAACATTATGAACCACCGGAACCAGAAGACGAAGATGAAGAGGTGTTGAGTTGGATAGCAGCTGCAATAGGATTCGGACCTGGTATTGCCTTTGGATTGACCATCGGTTACATATTGGTTTCCTACAAACCAGAGTGGTTCATGAAACCTTTTGGCCGTAAGAAACACCGCAACTCATTAAAGAGGTAATGTTCTAAAATTTGAAATGATAAAAGACTCTATCAAGATTGTCTGGATCTTGATGAAACGAGTAAATGAGATTAAAGTATTAAGCTATCTTTGTTTGTATAGCCTTCTTAAACCCAAGCTGAAGAGTGAAGAATCTTGAAGAAGACAATGAAGCAACCAAACAAGATGTACTGTAGAGAAAGAAGCTTGGGGAGAAAGCAACCCAGCTATAATTATCCTAATTTCCGTTATTGTTTCCGGTTTAGCTTGGTTTGTTTCTCCTTTACTCTGTTCTTCGTTTTTCTCTATATTTGTACAAACGGTTGATTTCACAGTCACATGTGTGTTTACTGTTTACTTTTTCATCTGCTCTGTAATATATAAACATCTCTAAATGTGATTGTTGGATTTAGAGTCCAGCAGAGCTATAAACCAAGTCGTTAAATTTAGTCGATACACGAACTATATGAGATAAATTATTCAGCTGCAATATTCTAATCTTATATTATCTTGTTTTGAGGTGAACTAATCTTTTCTAGTTGGTTCGGTCGTAATCGAAATAAATATTGGCTACATATATATGTAGGACCAACGAATACAAAGTTTTGTGGGGAATATTGATCCACAGATTTACTCTTTCCACCTAACTTTGATCAAGCCGAGTCAACGTTTCCCATTGTGGTTATAAATGTTTACATTTTTGGTGTTTCTTTTTTTCGTAAAGCATATCTCGTTATGTCCAATCATATTAAATTTGATATTTGGTTTTGAAAATGTCTCGTTATGAATGCGTGAACGAGTCAACAAATATTCTAAAGAGATAAGCTTTTCACAAGATTTGATATTTTTGTTGCTGATATAAGACGCAATGATTGATCTTTGTAAATGACAAATTTTAAAAGCTGGACACAATTTATCAAAATATGAAAGGAAAATTATAGCAATATATGGCATCCAATAAACTCGAAGGATTCAGATTTGAGAAAATACTGAAGAAAAACAATTAACAATAGGGAAATAATTCTCAGAAAACCACAATATTATTGAAGAACTTGTCTTCTTAGTTCTTACCTTAAAACCCATTAAGATGAACATTATTTTTATGCTTTGTGAAATTTTATTGTGAGAATTAGGTGTTTATCAATAACACCAAAGGCGACAGACTTTTCAGAGAAACTTTCTCTTTTGCATTGAATATAGAGAGACCAATTAATGATCAAGTTCGTATTGTATCTTTGTGGTGTGTGTGATGTATATATATATATAAAGAAATTAGACGGAAACAATATTGCCATCACAAATACTATTTCACTTTGCATTGATACATAAAGAAGATGAAAGACTCTTGGATCTCAACGAGCATCATTCTCTTTTCCATTTCAATTTTTCTTAACACTTATGCAGCTCCTACTGGTGCCTTGTGTCATCCCAACCAAAGGGATCTTCTTCTTGAATTCAAGAATGAATTTCAAACTGCTCCTGAGCATTCTTGTTCTTTATCATCAGATGATCTGTGCAGCGCAAAACATTGGGAGAAAGAAAAAGATTGTTGCTCTTGGAACGGTATCACATGTGATGCCAAGTCTGGGGAAGTGATTGAGCTAAATGCTAGTTGCTGCTTCTATGGCCTCTTCAATTCCAATAGCAGTCTTTTTAGACTACAGAGCCTTCGTTCCCTCAATCTTGCTTACAACAATTTCAACTCTTCTCTCATACCAACTCACTTCAGTAACCTCATGGAGTTAACAAAACTCAACCTCTCTTTGTCTTCTTTCTCGGGTCAAATTCCAACAGAGTTTCTTCAGCTTACCAAGTTGGTGTTTCTTGATCTTTCTTATAATTTTCTTTTATCCTTTGAAAAGTCAATTTTCACCAAATTTGCGCAGAATTTGACAAACCTGGAGGAGTTAAACCTAAGCATGGTTAATATTTCTTCAGAAATTCCTCCAAATATCTCAAATTTATCGTCTCTCAAATCTTTAAACCTCGACGATTGCAGTTTGAGCTCCAATCAAAATCTGGAAGGCTCACTTCCAGAGTTTCATGGAAATAATTCTCTTGTAATATTAGACCTCTCTTCCACATCTCTTTCCGGTAACATTCCAGATTCTATTAGCAACCTCAAACATCTGAATGTTTTGACACTCAAGTCCTGCAAATTTTCTGGAAAGATCCCATCTTCAATTGGAAACCTTTCTTATCTAACCACTCTTGACCTTTCTCAAAATCACTTGAGTGGTACAATTCCTTCTTCAATTGGATACCTTACTAATCTCACCACTCTCAAACTCTCAAAGAATGGTTTTAGTGGTTTGATTCCTTCTTCATTTGGAAACATTTCTCAACTCACCAGTCTTCCTCTTTTTTCTAATAATTTTACCTTTTACATTTAACCAATATCGACCTTTCTTATAATCATTTCTCCGGTCAGATCCCATCTTCACTTGGAAACCTTTCTAGTCTCGTCACTCTTGATCTTTACATTAACAACTTTGTTGGTGAAATCCCATCTTCCTTTGGCAATTTGAACCAGTTGACCAGCTTAAGCGTAATGCGTAATAAGCTTAGTGGTAACTACTGAATTTGACAGAGCTGTCAGAACTAGACCTCTCTCAAAATCAGTTCATGGGCACACTTCCTCCTAACATGAGTTCACTCTATAAGTTGGAGTCCTTTTCCGCATTTGAAAACTCTTTCACTGGAACACTCCCTTCCTCTCTCTTTGAATGATAACCAACTCAATGGCCCTCTTGAATTTGGAAATATATCTTCACCATCTAAGTTACAACGGTTATACATTGGTAACAACAACTTCAGAGGGCCTGTCCCGAGATCCATTTCCAGATTAATCAATCTTATCAGTCTCGACCTTTCCAATCTCAATACAGAAACCACAGTTGATTTTTGTAGCTTCTCGCATTTCAAGTTACTCAAAGATCTTTATCTGGCTCATTTGAATACCACCACTGTGATCGACTTGAATGCAGTCCTATCATGCCTAAATTCACTTGCTCAATTGGTTCTCTCGGGCAAACAAGAGTTCAGTTTCAGATCCTCCTCCATCGCAATCGATGATATCTACTTTGAAGTTGTCAGGCTGCAGCATCACAGAGTTTCCGGAGTACATAAAAACCCAGCAAAATCTGGTGGCTTTAGACCTTTCCAGCAACAATATCAAAGATCAAGTGCCTGCTTGGTTATGGGGACTACCACAATTGCAATTTGTGGATCTTTCCAATAATACTGCCATCAGTTTTGAGAGATCTTCAGATAACTTCTCAAGTAACCCTGTCCCAACAGCAAATATGAGTTCTATATTTGATCTTCCGTCGCCATTGACAGTGTTAACTTTATCAGCATGCAGTATCACAAGGGTTCCAGGGTTCATAAAAAGACACCCAAGTATAACTTCCTTAAACCTTTCCAACAACAAGATAAAAGGACAAGTGCCTGGATGGTTATGGACACTAGCAAATTTGATGCACTTGGATCTTTCCAACAACCTTTTCATCAGTTTCGAAGAATCAATGAAACCTGGAGAATTCTCTTTCCCAAAAACGTCTATGAAGTTCTTGTTTGGCTCCAAAAACTATTTCGCTGGGAAGATTCCATCCTTCATCTGTGTGTTGAGCTCTTTAACCACTCTTGATTTATCAAACAACAACTTCAATGGTCCAATCCCTCGTTGCATGGAAAATCTCAAGAATACTCTTCAAGTCTTAAACCTTCGTCAGAATCGTCTCAATGGAAGTCTTCCTGCAACAATATTTGACAGTCTAAGGTCACTTGACGTCGGTCTTAACCAACTCGTGGGGAAACTTCCAAGATCTTTGATCCGTTTCTCTGCTCTTGAAGTTCTGAACGTGGAAAGCAATGGAATCAATGACACATTTCCTTTCTGGTTGAGTTCTCTGCAAGAGCTACAAGTTCTTGTCCTTCGCTCCAATGCATTCTATGGACCAATACACAAGGCCTCGTTTCCTAAGTTAAGGATCATTGACATATCCCGTAATCACTTCAGTGGAGCTTTGCCATCAGATTACTTTGTAAACTGGAGTGCTATGTCCTCACTTGGGACAAATGAAGATTGGTCGAATGGAAAGTACATGGTTGGGGAATTAGGCTATTACCATGATTCAATACTCTTGATGAATAAAGGCGTGGAGATAGAGTTTGTACGTATCCTAACAATCTACAGAGCACTGGACTTCTCAGGAAACGAACTTCAAGGTGGGATTCCAAGATCCATCGGCTTGTTGAAAGAACTTCATGCGCTCAACTTGTCAAACAATGCTTTAATTGGTCACATCCCATCATCTATGGCGAATCTAGTAGAGCTCGAATCACTAGACGTTTCCCAAAACAAGCTTTCAGGAGAAATTCCACAAGAGCTAGGGATTCTCTCGTACCTTGCATACATGAACTTTTCCCATAACCAGCTTGTAGGTCCAGTACCCGGAGGTACTCAGTTTTTAAGGCAGCCTTGCTCTTCTTTCAAGGACAACCCTGGACTTTATGGCCCTTCACTTGACGAAGTTTGTGCAGATATCCACGCAGCTGCACCACAATAATCTGAAACGCCAGAGGAAGAAGATGAAGAGGTGTTGAGTTGGCTAGCAGCTGTAATAGGATTTGGACCTGGTGTTGTCTTGGGATTCACCATCGGATACATTCTGTTCTTATACAAACCAGAGTGTTTCGTGCATACATTTGGCCGAAACAGACGCATAACCTAAAGCACACAAACTCGTTAGAGAGGTAATGGTCTGGCTTTTGAACAAATTTGTTAGCAAAAATATTAGAACAAAATGAAACATAAGCAATTAATTATTTATGTTGTTGACAATACAAATACTTTTGTTTGTTTAGGCTTTTAGAACTTGCCTGAAGAATCTCGAAGAAGAAAAAGAAAGCAACCGGACGAACTCCAAGAAAAACAACATACAAATCTATGCAAACGAAACAAAAAAGGTTGGAGAGAAAGCAACAAAACAATGTCCAATTGTAGATCGGTTAAGATTTCTGTTATTGTTTGGTGTAAGCGTGACATATTCGTAAATAATGGCCAGCGCTAATCAGAGAGAATATAAACTGCGAGACTGCATCAAAAACAACATAAACTAGCTGAAGTTATATCCTCTGTTACAGTGTCACTACAGGTGATAGAGCCGATGGAATGTATCGTTTGATGACGATCACCACATCTAATAACAACAATATAAAAGTAATTAATATTATATTTTAATTATATATTTTTAAATTAAAATATTTGAGTGTTGAAATTTGTATTACTTTCATAATAATACAAATTTTGTTTGTGTTTATGTTAATAAGTTTGTGTGATCAAACCAAATAAATATTTATTAACATAAATTTATATTTGGTTCAACATAAAAATTTGTATACCGCTCGTACTATTAAAAAATTGGTTTAGTTTCACATTTATGAATTTTTGTAATTCAACCGAATATATCTTCATTAATTAAAATTTTCAATTAAAATATATATAATAATTTAAAATATATTCAACTATATATATATATATAAACAATCACTTTTATACGAATTTGAATCAGACCTAAAATAACACCGAAACAAATGTTGGATCTAGTTTTGACATGATTTTTTAAATACGAAATTGTTTGTCCAAACTAATAAATTGAAATAATTTACATAACAAAATTTTTAAAGATAAATAAATTGATTTACTATTTCTCAACAAGATGCTGAACAACGGTTTACGGTTTCATATAAGTTTTTTACATTATAACTTAAAGGCTTTTATTTGGAAAAAAATTATAAAATAGAATTTAAGAAAAAAAATCATAAACTAAATTATTTTTATTTTAATATAACAGTTTGTTTAGTTTTAAATAGTATTGATTGATATTGGAGTTATTTCACTATTTATTAAATGATGAAGGTTTGAAAACTCAAAAAAAAAAAATTTAGGTTTTTTTAAATGTTTTTGTAAAAAGTGAAGGTTTTTTTATCCATTTGACCCTGAATCGGTGATACCGGTGGAGTAGAAAGGATGAAAGATAAAATGGGTAAACCCGACCCGGATCTTGATCCGTTTAGCTCGGGTCAACCGGTACGATCAACACAGAGTTTCTGATTCCTTCTTTTTCTCATCACGCCCGGATCGTTGGCAACTATTAGGTTTATTTTGGGCCTCCATTACGACCCAATATGTTTGGAGTTTCTCGTCGTCTCTCAAACTAGTATTGCGATTTGGGAGGTACGACTCAAACAAAAGTAGCGAAAATAATTGAAAATTCATAATTAAAAAGACAAATGTAGTTAAATGAAAGTAGATAAAACTTATTTGTTCTGACTTAGAAAGCTTTAGCCTTTTTTAGTACTCCGATTTTATTTTTATGGAGTATATTTCTAGTTCTCCTATTAATAGGCACTTAAGATTAGTAGTGGATCTCATTTGTTTTTCTTCATACATAATCATTTTGGAGTGGCAAGACCAATCATTGCTTAAGTTGATCTTAATCCAAATTTTAGGAATAAAATGCGCAAGTAATTGAACTTTTTCCAAAAGATAATGGGAAAAAGATTAGTGATTGTGCTTTAAAAAAAAAAAAAAAAAAACTTGTAATGACTGTATGGTGCTTCTAGATATCAACTGGATCGTAAACTATTCTCATTTTCTTTCAGCCAACCAATTCAAAGCCACTCAACACTAAGATTTATTCCACTTTTTGAGGTTTCCTTAGTCCACGGCACAAGTATAATTGATTAGTATCAGTAGATCAGATAATTTATTTATGGAAAAATAGGATAATTCTCATTAAACTATGTTTTACTTCCATAAAAATCACAAAGTTTAAAAACTTTTATATATACCACAAATGACCATAAATCTTTTAACTATACATTTTTAGGATTTATCTGATCTAAAATACCATAAATCTGATCTAAATCCTACTCCTAAATCTGATCTAAACCCTGATTCTTAAAATCAATATTCTAAATCTAAAATAGTTAACACAAACTCAAAATTTTAAATTATAAATTTTATAAAATCAATTTTTGTGTTTGTGGTATTTTTAAAAGCCAAAATTTTTGGTGGTATATTTTTGAATATTAAATTAATGGTGGTATTTTTGATAACAAAACTTGTAAGTGTGGTATTTTGAAGAATTTATAAAAAAAAAATAACACTCACAATAAAATATCATTGTTGAAGTGTATAACAATGTTAAAAACTTACGTAAATACAGACAAACAAAAAGGAAAATTGCTTTGAACTAGAAGAAAATGAGAGTTTTAATTATTATTATTTTTTTGGTGGACCGGGAGGCCACGGAACAAAAAAGTCCTTATCCGGTGCACCGTCCCACATGCGACTGTTAGTAACCACGTGTCAATCAGAAGAGTGGCATGATCTTTTTTTAGATGTGCTCGGCAGTAGACCCCACGAGGACCAAACTAACGAATGTGGTTCTGACGCGGCCGGTGGGTTACTCCCAATTTCAACTTTTATAACAAACGAAAATTATTGTAAACTTCGTGCCGTCGTGGGATTTGACCGAGCCTCCCTCTCACAGCGAAAATCCTCCTCCAAATCCTCTGTTCCGCCACGTGCCATATGGGCTACATCACGTGTGAATATCATATCAAATAGTATGGGATTATGGTCTCTTGCGAAATTGAATGTCATTTGTGGCTATTAGTTCGAAATAAGTGAGACAATGCAAAGATTTTGATTGCATCGTCGTTTGCCGACACATTAAACAAAACAATGCGTCGTCCGATCGAAATCCAACAAGAAATCAGTGGGTCCCATGAGAAGACTAATGTTACACTGACACATGGGTCAAGTCATCGCACTGGGTCCACTCATATTTTATATTCCTTCCGTTTCGAATTAGTTGTCGTTTTAGAAGTTAATTTTTGTTTTAAATTAGTTATTGTTTTATATTTTTGATATATATTGTTGTCAGATTTTACAATTCTACCCCTATTAATTTAGTTTATTAATTGATGATTTCAAATAAAACAATCCATTAATTACGGGTAACACAGAAAAAAAAAATATTTTCTTAATATGTGTGAAACAAACTTAAATGACAACTAATTTAAAACGGAGGGAGTAGATATATAACCAAAAATTATCATGTACACTATCTTCGTACACTGATTCTGTACACTTAAAAATTTTTATATACACCATATCGTACACTATATTTGTACACCATTAAAACCATTATTCTCATACTGCTGATGAACACTAATATATTATGTATATCATTATATACTACTATTATCTTACATCATTATGTACATGAGCTAGCAAAAATTCTCTTCTCTTAGATTTGTATACCGCTCGTACACCGACTTGTCTTGTACACCGATTCGTCTTGTACAGCGACTCGTCTTGTAAACCGATTCGTCTTGTACTTTGATTCGTCTCGTACACCGACTCGCCTTGTACACTGAATCGTCTCATACACCGACTCACCTTGTACACCGACTCGTCTTATACACTAATTCACTTTGTACACCGACTCATCTCGTATATCATCTCCCTCGTATACATCGACTAACTTCGTATATCATCTTTTACATCGGGTACATCAGGTGTACAAGTATATATTATGTATACATTGTTTTGTAGGGTACGTGTACAAGGTTGGAGAATAATGAAAAAGTTTAAAGAAGATATGAGAGAACAAAAGTTAGGAAATATGATAGTATATAAAAATAATACAAAATGGTGTACAAATATGGTAGTGTATATAATGGTATACAAGACGATGTTTTTTTTTGTAAATATGTACAAAATAGATATCTTTAAATTCAGAAAAAATTTAAAATAAAAAAGTTTTGATATTAATTTTTTTTAAAGAATTATTTGAATAATAATCAAAATAACAAAAAATAAAGGAAAGAGAAAAAAAAGAAGAGAGAAGTAGTTGGTGGAAAAAGAAAAGACATGTGGGAGAGAGAAAGAGAGATGATAGTAGGAATGAAGAGATAAAAGATGAGAATAAATATGAGAAGAGAGATAGGAAAAATGCATACTTTACTAATTATGAATAGTGAATGTACCAAATCTTCAATTATTTTTCAAATAAGCATCTATTTTCTCAATATCACCTAATTAATATCACCAAGTTTCCAGAACAGCTTTGAAAATTCTGATTTAAAAAATATCTCTCTATATTAAATAAAAATCTAACCCAATACACCAAAAAATCAACCCCTTATAGTACTACTTAAAGTACTTTTATAGTTTTGAGGTAGGTAGGTACAAACATACACCTTTTGCCATTATTTAAATCATTAGTAAAAAACAAACAACCTTGTAAGTTGTAACGTTTCTTTTTTCGTATCTTAGAATCTTTATGTTAAACGTGTATGTCTAAATTTACCAAGAAAAACGTGTATGACTACGATCTACGTAACTTTATTCAGTTTGCATGCTCAAATCGTACATTGTTGTTATCTACTTAATAGCTCAAAGATAGAATTCGATTTCCTTAACCAAATGGACATTATATAGAGTCAATAACGAAAGTCCTTCATTATTGACTTTTGCTTTTGACAACATTTAGCCATTTTGGGACTTTTATTTATGTGCTATTAATACAAATACCTAACTTTTCAAATTTATAATATTTTTATTGTTTTCTCATCATACATTTTAGGTTGGATCATTGTCATGCATCACTGTTTACTAGTGCCAAACTTAAATATCACACCAGCAGTAAATTTGCTCCCAATTTCTTTGTTTTCACATAAAACTTTACGGTATATATTTTCATGTTTTCTGCAATCAATCTTGGAACTTAGTAGTGATACGATATGCGCTTCATCATAATTATCACAAGAGTTTTTTTATATATGCTACTAGTTGGTGAACCGCGTTTCGCGCGAAATTTTATATTTTAATTTAATAATATATTTATTAAAAAATTTGCTAT